>KE505348.1:355022-371727 GCA_000441515.1 Elaeis oleifera
AGGATTAAACTGTCAACCCTGATTAGATCATCCGAATTATGCTCAACTCAAATAGTCCTATGACTCCTCACTAGGACTACCTTAGCCAAGATTTTGCTAAATTGAAATACAACTGTACACAGCTCCTGAACTGGAGTGGTCAATCCCATCTTGACACATGCACCGACAAGTCAAGTACTTGACTATACCCAGCAGCCTTCCGTCACTGAATTAGAAATTCAGGTAGTCCAGTGCCTAAATGCAGTGAGTCGCTTGCAAGTCACCGTGGCAGTCTCAGGTCGAAGGGACATTTATATCCATATCCCATCGGAGCAAATCTTGACAGCAGAAATAGCTCCGGAGTCGGTCACGTTCAGTGCAGATGTACCCTTATATCTCACCTATATGCCATACCAGTGTCTCCACACTCTTTGGTTAAGAGGACATCCAACCCATATGGTACACAACGACCTATGCTTGATAAACGTTGTTGTCCTTGGTAACAACATATCATTTGGTCGCAAATAGGTTTAAGGACTAAACGATAAATCCTCCTTTATCGAGTCTAAATAGTCCTAAGGACTTCACCACAACATAGGGTTCATTAGAAATAAATAATTTATGATGAAAATATCAAAATAACTTTATTAATTTATAATTCATATACTAATACAAGAAAGAGCACAACCATCAACAAGCTGACGATTGGCTTTGGGACACTATTCTCAACAGTTTGTACCCCTGGTGCTAAAAATTCTGCTTGCTCCATTGCATGAATTACTCTATGTCATGTCCTAAATCTAAAACATAATATGGCCATGTTACTGAGAGGTGGGGTTTATGATAATACAAAGCTAACATTTATTATCTAAAATAAAACATAAGATGTATCACAAATAAAAGTAATAAAGAGGTTCAATTCAAATTATTAATTAAATTAAGACTAGTTCAGAGCATCTAAATCTAAAATCAAATATCAAATCTATATCTCAAAATTCATAAATAGTTAATTATAAGTTTATGATCATCCAGCAAACTAAGTTTCAATCATAAAAGTTTCAAGCTTGCTATATAACCCCCCAAACTTGGACCTCTATTATTCCTAACCTTATTCCCCTATAAAAAGAAAAAAAGTGTATGAGCTATACCAACTCAATAATAAAACCTATACTTTCTTACCAGATCAAGCATAGATTTTTTTATGATAACCCAATATTAAAAAATAATAGATAATATAAATAAAGTATTTCATAGAGTATATAATAAAATAAATCACATAATTAGTTATACATGCATAAATCATGAATTTTTCATAAACATGATGATTCATGCATCATTGTTGTCATATGTTCATATCATATTTCAAAATATTATGCATAGATATTGGTGCTATAGTCATATTATACCTATGATATGGTCATATTTCTTAATCGATAGAGTTCTTATTCTATATGCTAACCTTATACCCATTGGCGGAGCCATGTTTCTTATGGATGCTAACTTCAGATATCGATCTTTTCAATTTTAGAGATTTGTTTATAACTACATAAGAGCTTTCAAAATATTTATATATTTTCTTAAAATATACAAATATGTAGATAGGAAAGCAATAAAATTCATGCTTCATAAACGTATTATTTCATAAACATATTTAGGGAATCACTTGTCACCAATAAAATATATTTTTTCATACTCATATGCCGATTCTTATTTATAAAAATATAATTTTATATAGCAATAGATCAATTACATAAAAAAATGATAATTTACAAATAAATAACAAGCATAAGATCTACTAATCTCATTCGTCCTAGATCTTTCGATTTTATTAGAAGAATCAAATAATCCTATTTAAAATATTAAAAAATAATTAATTTCTTATTCAATGAATTTAATGAAATTAAATAATATGAAGAAGAGATTATTAATTGGGTAGTTAGTCCAATAGACTAGATGGGTCAAATTTAAGCGAGTCGATCAAGGAATCATGAAGCATCGATTGGATCAAGGCCAAGATCATTTAATAGGATTCATGAATAGTGAGTTTCAAAGATACTCGACATGACTAAGATAAGGTTGACATATTGTATGGATATCAAAGTGATTTTGAATTTCTGTGAAAGATCATCTCAAGTTCATACTGGAGTCCAAGGGTCTATGAATTAAATAGAGAGAGAAAAAGAGAGTAGAGAGAGAAATTCTAAAGAAAGAAGAGAGAGAATCCTTCTCTCTCTTCTTTTTTTTCTTTCTTTCTTCTTCTTCTTCTTTCTTCTTTGGCCAAACAGGGGAACAAAGTGGCGGTGGCTAGTCACTGAAGGATCGATAATAGGTGAAGGTAGCAGACAGTCGATGGTGGATAGTGTTGGATGGCTGGTGGTAGTGATCAACCGATGAGAAAACAAGGGAAAACTCAAGAAATAAGGGATCCGCCTTTTTCATGCATTTTTTTGGTCATTGGCCAATCACCAACGGCAATGACCTCTGAAAAGAGCAGTAAAGAGGTTAGGTGTCACGACCCGAGGGTGTGGCACACAGAGAAAAAATAGGGCTTGACTTTTGATGGATTTTTCAATGAAATGACGCCGGTGGCGGTACACAAAGGTATTGGAAAAAGGGAAAGTAAGAGAGAAAAGATGGCTAGGGCTTTTTATCTTGGCTCCAGTGGGTTTTCAGCTCCAATTTCTGACGAACACGATGAAAGAGAGATTAGTGAAAACTCATAGAAATATGGAGAAAGAAGAGAGAAGAGGGTTGGCCACTTGGGATGGAGGCTATAGGGGGTGAGGGCTCTTTTATAGAGGAGATGTAGGGTTTTGGTTGTCCTAGATTTCTATTTTTCCTGATGGAATTGGAGAGGAAGAAGACTCCTTTCGAAAGTCTTCTTCCCCCCATTCGATCACCCTGATGGAATTAGGTTGGGTCCAAGCTATTTCATTTTTCTATCTTAAAAAATGTTTCATCCTTGAAACTTGATGTACTTTCATTTTCAAATAAATAAGGATACTTTATCTTCATATCACCTTCAAACTCCCAAATAGCCTCTCTCTTTCTCTTTATGATTGCTCCACTGAATCTTCACATATGAAATTACACACCATCTTAGAACTTGCTTTTTTCGATCCATAATTGGATGGAGAACTCTTCATAAGTTAAGTCTTCATGAACTTGCAATGGCTCATACTCCATCACATTATTCGAATCTGGAATAAACTTCCTCAGCAAGAAAATATGAAAGACATTATGCACTTTAGATAATTCTAGTGGCAAGGCTAGTTTGTAAGCAACATCTCCTACTCTGTCCAAGACTTCAAAAGGCCCAATATAGTATGGACTTAGCTTGCCATGCCTCCCAAATATCATGACACCTTTTGTGGGTAACACCTTCAAGAAAACAAAATCTCTGACTTAAAATTTCAATTCTCTCTTCCTATATGTCCAACTCTTTGTCTATCTTATACTATCTTGAGTCTTTCCTTCATCATATAAATATTCTCTTTATTATCCTGGACTAACTCAAGACCCAACAATTCTTTTCGCCAACATCATCCCAATACAAAGATCTATACTTCTTTCCATATAAGACTTCATAAGGTGCCATCTTAATACTAGAATTAAAATTGTTGTTGTAAGCAAATTATATTAGAGCTATATGATCATTTCAGTGTCCTCTAAGATTGAAAGCATAAGCTCTCAACATATCCTCTAGAGTCTAGATAGTCCTCTTTGACTAGCTATCAATCTATGGATGGAAAATTATGCCTCAATTCGATTTCCATGGCATCTTGAAATTTTTAAATTTAGACACGAAAGGTGGATCTCTATCGAACATGATACCTACTGATGCATCATGCAAGTACATTATTCCATCAATATATATCCTGCTAACTTATCAAGTGGAGTACCAACTCAAAAAGAAAGAAATAGATAGATTTAGTACATCGATCAATAATCACCCACATTGTGTTGTTCCTCTTTACTATCCTCAAAAGTCTAGTGATAAAATTCATAGTAATATGCTCCCATTTCCACTCTGGTATCTCCAATAATTTTAGCAAACTCATTGGTCTTTGATGTTCAACCTTTACTTGCTGGCATACCAAGCACTGGGATACAAATTTAGCTATTTCTTGCTTCATACTCTTCCACCCAAAATCTTCTTTTAAGTCTCTGTATATCTTTGTACTACTTGGATGAATGGACAAATGATATCTATGAGCTTCCTCCAAAACTTCTCTCTTTAGTTCGGGATCTCTAGGTACACATAATATATTCATAAATATAGAGTACCATTTGAATGAATTCTGAGCTCAGGTTGCAACCTTTACTCTATATCTTCTTTAAACTGCCATAAACAAGCATTATTCTATTGGGTAGCTTTTATCTATTCAACAAATACTGGCTGTACATTAAATTAGCTAATACATTTTTAACATCAATATTGATCGCTTCCATTTGCAAATCTTCAAGGTCCTTCAAAATTTATCGTTGAGTACAAAGCAAAGCTGCCACATCCATTATTGATTTCCTACTAAGAGCATTTGCCACCACATTGGCTTCTCTGAGTGATATTTAATATCTAGATCATAGTCCTTTAGTAGTTCAACCCATCTTTTTTGCCTCGTATTCAGCACTTTTTGAGTAAACAAATACTTCAAGCTCTTATGGCTAGTATAAATTTTGCATGGCTCCCCATATAAGTAATGTTGCCAAATCTTCAAGGCAAATATTATGACTGCACAGATCATGCGCCAAGTAGCTCTGCTCATAGGGCTTTGATTATCCAGAAGCATAGGCTACAACCTTATCATTCTGCATCAATACATAGCCCAACCTCTTTGTAGAAGCATCACTATAGATAACAATTCCTCCGGTACTAGTTCGTAATGTAAGAACTGGGGCAAACACCAATGATTGTTTCAGATTTTGAAAGCTTTGCTCACATTCACTACTCCACTTAATTTTTTTTGTTTCTGGATCAAGCAGTTAGAAAAATTGCAATTTGAGATAACCCTTCTACAAATCTTCTATAATAATCAGGCATTCCTAAGAAGCTTCTAACTTCGATCACATTAGTAGGGCAAGGCCAATTCACCACAGCTTCTATCTTCTTTAGGTCCATTGAGATTTCTTCCTTGAATATTACATGATCGAGAAAGATGATACTATCCAACTAGAACTCATACTTGCTTAGCTTGATGAAGAGCTTCTCTTCTCTCAAAGTTTGCAGCACAATCCTTAAGTATTCCTTATATTCCTCTTTGCTCTTAGAATAGAAAAGAATGTCATCAATAAAAACAACAACAAATCGATCCAGGTACAGTTTGAAGATCCTATTCATCATATCCATAAAAGCAGTCAGTGTATTGGTTAGTTCAAACGATATTACTACAAATTCATAATGGCCATACCTGGTCCTGAATGCAGTCTTAGGCACATCCTTGGCTCTATTTTCTAGTTGGCAATAATTTGATTGTCAGTCAATTTTGGAGAAGACTTTAGCACCTTACAATTAATCAAACAAGTCATCTATCCTAGGAAGATGTTATTATTTTTCACAGTCACTGTATTCAATTCTCGATAATTAATGCATAATCGCATGCACCCATCTTTATTTTCACAATAAAATAGGAGCTCCCCGCGATGATATACTTGGCCAGATGAATTCTTATCCAAGAGTTCCCATAGTTGGACCTCTAGTTTTAGCAATTCAATAAGGGCCATTCAATAAGGAGGTTCTAATATTGGTCCAGTCATTGGTGTGATATCAATTTTAAATTCGATCTCCCATTCCGGAGTAGCCCATGTAGCTCATCTAAAAAATATCAAGAAACTTTTTGACAGTTGGAATATCATCCATTTTCACCTCTTTCTTCTGAATATCTACTACATAGACCAAATATGCCTCACATCCTTTCCTTAATGCCTTTCTTGCACTCATAGCCGGGACAATGTATGGAGAAGGCTTAAACTATTGGGTTCCATAATATGAACTTTGCCCTAAAAATGAACTCCAGCTCACTCAAAATTTGAAACACCACATTGTTTCAAAATAATCAATATGGGCATGATACGAGGATAACCAGCTCATCTCAAGAATAGTGTCAAAATCATGCATGTTTAAGTGAACCAAATCTACTACTCATTCCCTTTTCATATCTGGATTATGCAGTTCTTAAATATAATGTTAGCAATAGTAATGTTCTTGAGAGGAGTGCTAATATATAATAGCTCATTCAATTCTTTAGATGTACTTTTTGAGAAGTAGAAAATTTGAAGGCTATAAAGGAGTGAAAAGAACCAAAATCGAATAGCACATGAGCATATATGGAGTTGACTAGAATGGTACCTGCTACTACTTGATCACTTGTGTTGGCCTCCTACTAGGTCAAAGTGAACACTCGTGCATTCCTTTTTATTTTGATCAACTAATTTGGTAGGCTTTGAGGCATCCTTCTTATTTGGATAATCACGAGCTATATGTTCTATCTTGCCACATAAGAAGCATGCTTCTATCTTCTTAAGACAAAGCCCATTATGATTTTTGCCATAGTATCCATAGGGTGTAGATACTTTCTTCTTATCTAAGTTATTGTTTTTTGGATTTTTCTATCGATCATTTCAAGTTCTTACTGATCTTGGCCTCTTTCTATCTCTCCTCTCCTATTTTGATCTTTTAACTCTGACTCAACCTTCAAAGCTCATACCAGCACATCCTTGGAGTCATTAAAAAGATGAGAAGATAAATGAGACCAAATCTCATATTTTAAATCTTGTTCAAATATGTTAGCTTTGCTCCTTCCGGATTCAACGAGCTGGAGGCAGAAATGACCTAACTCGTTGAATTTATTGTATATTCTAATATTATCATATCATCTTTTTGTATCAAAGTTAAGAACTCATTCTTCTTTACTAATCTCATTGATCTAAAAAATACTGATCATAAATATATTTTGAACTCCTCCAATGTCAGCTAGTCATCACTATTCCCATATGTAGCATTTATTGTCATCCACCAAAACTCGGTGTTTCTATCATAGGTATGGCTAACCTGGCCTTTACATTCTCGAAATACTATAGAGCATCAAATATTTTCTCTATTTTTTGAATCTAAGTTTTCACTACTAGAGGGTTGTTAAATATATGCCCTAGAAGCTAGATTGGCTGACACATGTACACATTCTAGAGACATAATTTATAATTAAATTTAAATAATAAATTAAATTATTTTTATTCATATTGTGTTTGAATTGTGTCTATGAATCATCCGAAGAATTAACGGATGATGACACGTATTCTCAAGAGTTGAGAATTTGAGGTACATGTCATTAGTGATTAATTCTCAAATGCTCCCAATCGATAGATCGTCATGAAGATGGTGATTGATCTGAATAGATCAGTGCATGAATCACTTTTTTTCATGGATAGATGAGTTTTGAGTCAATGATGTAAGAACATTGGAGCGAGAGTGCAGATACTTGATAGAGATCAAGGGTACTGAGTATGATCAATATAAAAAATCACTAGGATGGCTACCCACTCATCGTTAACTTACTTAAAGTAGCAGTAGTAATGATAGTTCTTTGACTTACGGTGCCTTAGCTATTCATAGTGGGATTACTATAGTTTGACTATACAATCACTTGATTACCTTACAATTCATAATCTTACGATGTATGTTGGCTACAATAGGTCCATTGTATGAATAAGATATGTACCTAGATAGGATCTGTCGGTCCTGATAGATAGAAAGAGGTCCTATACAATTCATGAGACTGAGTTTTAAAATCCATGACCATGGTAGGTGAATGATGAAAAATAAAGTTTACATGGACTCAAGTTGATTGAATCTGACATATGACGGATGAACAGATTTGATGAGTTATCCTTGACTTGCATCTTATTGGGACTCACGACAGAAGAACCAAACTATATGATAACTGTACCTAGAGATTCAATATTTCATTCTGTTGGGTTGTCACTATATACTACTAGATGTCGCTAGTGGATCTTGAGACTCATCAAGCATCATCTTGATGATCGATAATCCTTGATGGGTAAAGTTAGAATCATTTCAATTCATCAAAAGAAGTTTCGATGATATTATGATGCAAATCATAGTAATCTCACTATCAGATAAAATAAAATCTATAAGATCACACATAAAAGAGATCTTTATCTGATCAGATGGTTGATTAGTGATTATGAATCATTATTGAATCTAATTATCAATATGATTGATGATTGATCCAGTGCAAGAGTTGCAATAAATTAATTCGCTAAGAGTTAGTGAGTTGTAAGAGAATTAATTTGTAATTTGATTGCAATAGGACTCAATTTGATTGAGCAATAGGGTTAGAATCAAATCTAATTGAATTGGATGTAATTTGATTTGCTTTGGATTTGATTGGGTCAAGTCCTATTGGATTATGAGATAATCAAATTATCCAAAAAATCAATCTCTAGTTTGATGGGGTTTAATCTAACTAATTTTCTAATTGAATTAAGGCCTAATTGGATTCTTAATAGGACTAGAATCTAATTAGTTAATTGATTATAACTAATTCTTAAGTTAGTTAGGATTGGTCTAAGAATTGGTTAGAGATTAAATCAAGATTCAAGAAAATCCTAGTTGGACTAGGACTCGTCTAGGTCTTGACCACCACCCCATATGCACATAAAGGAGGATGCCATATTTTCTTCATGCAAGATTGGATTTTGCATGAGGTTTCTTCACGCCAAAATATGTGTCGCCCCTTCTCAATGCCCAAAGTAGATGAAAATAAGGAAAGGTTGAAATTTGATTTTGATTTAATTTCTTATCAAGATGAGATTTGATCTTATCCAAATCCCTTAACACCATACCATAAAAAGGACTTTCTTTTGTGTGACAAAAGAGGATGATTTTCACCATGAGAAACCACTAATCACCATGGAAAATAGATGGGAGGCATGAGGAAAATTAAGAGGGGCAGTGGGCTTTCTTAGAGCATGAGAAAAGAGGAAAGGGTTTCCTCTTAGGAGTTAAGATCCTTAGGGTTCCTTCTTAGGTTTCTTCCTATGGTATGGCATGGGATTTGGGAAGAGAGAAAAAACTAGAGAAAGGGTTCTCCTTGTTTCTTCTTCCACATAATCTTCCTCTAGGTCTTCTTCAAGATCTAAGAGAGTCTTCGAGATTCGATAGAGAAATCAGAATCAACCGTCAGAAGGTATCTTCTGCAAGGGAGCTAGCATCCCAATGAAGATGCAGGCCTCTGATCGGATCAAAAATTTCGTATGGATATCCATATAGGTCGAACATGTGTGTGGCTCTATAGGAATCTCATCGAATTATCACAATCATCAGCAGCGGAGATCATCGACCTACGCAAAGGTATGGAGATCTAGCTCTGAGTTTTTGATTTTATTTAAATCTGTTTAAATTTAGCATCTTAAAAGTATGTGATCGATCTTGTTGTATGTAGATTAGATCTACTTCATGCATGTTAGATAGATTAAAGAGTTTAATCTAGATTAGATTTTATTTCACTATATTCAGATCTTTAAAAGATAAAAATCTGCATGCTCTGATTTCTACATGCATGTTCCTAGATGTGCAACATCTTTCAAGTGGTATTAGAGCCATAAGTTTGTCATTCACATATATTTTTAGATTTAAAAATCAGATCTTTAGATCTGAAATCAAATTTAATAAGATCTAAAATTTTGATTAAAGTTCAAGGTTGTTCTGATAGAAGTTTGTTCTAGAATGATCATTGAATGTTATTTGATAATGCGTTAACCAAAATTTTAGATCTGAATTTTTTTGATGTATGAGAATTATATTTGAATTTCATATGATGCATGAGATATATTTTATGATAGGATCATGTTTAGATCTATCTTGTATGAGATGTAATTAGATTAGCTCTAAATTATATGTTTACGATCTGATTTTTAGTTGATACATGAGATGTATGTTAGATCTAAGATACATGAGATGCATGATTAGATCTAAAATCAAAATTAATAATTAGATTAGATCTAATTTAAATATGTAATGATGATTCTGTTAATACATTAGATGTATGAAATTTTTATGCATATATGATATGTGTAGATGTAGATTGATTTCTTAGTAGCCTAGTACTCTTTGAGAATCGTAGTAAAGATCGTCCTGTCGTAGAGGACTATGGTGGAAGGGGTGCTTGTACAAATTAAGAGGAAGAACTATGAAAAGAAAAGAATTTACTTTTGTGCAAAATTCTAGATCTAAAATTATTTAGGATCTGAATATGAATCAAAATTTTATATAGTTGTGTATGAGATGCATAATTAAATATTTAAATATGAAATAGTTTCAACATCTAATCTAAATATGATTTCATAATGTACTTAACTAAGATCTAAAATTGAGAATTAAAGATCTAAAATTAAGGTAATTGAATTTTATGTAGTTCATCGATACATGTAGTGGTCACACTGAATTGCTACAAGGGTGTATCATGAACTTAAATTGAATATGGTTGTGATTGCAATTCGTAGTGGGGAACCGAAGACAACTCAATCTTAAATTGGTGGACCATTTTGGTGTCTAAGGCCAGAACACAGATGGTGGTTATTTAAGTAGGACCGTTGTCAGAGGCAGTGGGGAGCCTCCTATACATCTTATCTAACCATTTTGGGGATCAATTTTGATTTTTTGGTGCTTAAGGTTAAGCTCACTTCAATTTGCATTGCATCAGGGACCGATTTGGTGGGACCAAATCAAGATCTCTTTATTGGATCCAATTTAATTGTGGATCTACATAGAATGTAGTAAATAATTAAACCTAAGAGACCTAAATTAAAACCTCCTCAATAATATTAAGTCAAAGGATTTTCTATCATTATAGAGTGTCGTGCCCTTTTTGATGTTGACTGTTCTCGATTGGATTCAGTGGTTCAATTGTATCAGGAGAGAAGCAACCACTCTATTTGTAGCGGCGTGGAGATGGAGTTGGATCCAAGATCTATTAGGTGAGGATCCAACGATGATTTCATTCGCATTCAATGGTGGGTCTGACTTAACTAAGGAGTAAGGTCAAGATTTGTCAAATGAGGTCTCAAAACTTAGAGATCGAGTCTGCTACAATTTGCTTGATAAGTATTGGACAAGATTGGTCTACCTATTGATTGACACATTCATCAAGATCTGTCAGATGATGTAGTATGCCAATCGGTGGGATCACGGTATCCACTAGGAACCTTAACTCGCAAAGGAATTTTTGTTTCCTAATCCGAGGAGTGATAGGATTCGAAGAAATAGTGCGAGCTCTGAAGAAATAATGGGTGCTAAGTTTATTTTAAAATATTTTTTTTAAATAAATAAAATCAATTTCAAAAGTCTAATTAGAAATTTTTTTTCTCTGTAGAAAATTTATCTATCTTTAATAGTCTAGCCCGCATCTTAGAAATTAAGCAATTATTAGGTTCTATCTAAGGATTGGCTAAGGGACTTGAAAGGTGTTTTGAGTTTCGAGAAGCTCAACAGGATTTCAGAATGAAAAAATTAGACTTTATTGGATATGGTTCGATCCATGATAAGCTTCACCGATCTTCCTTTATTTATTTGGGGACACATCTTAATGACAGCCAATTACTTAATTAATAGAATTTTCTCTAAATCCGTTCCTATCACACCATATGATATGTGGTATGGTAAGAAGCTGAATTTTAGTTATCTCAGAATTTAGAGATGTCTGGCCTATGTCAAACAGTAACAGACAGATGGGTTAGAAGCTAGATCTATGAAAGCTCATTTTATAGGATACCCAAAAGAGTCTTTGGGATACTATTTTTACCATCCAAAGGATCACAATGTGATTGTGATCTGACATGCCAAATTTTTGAAAAGAGATTTTATCAAGGATGGAGGTAGTGAAAAAAAAATTCAGATCGAAGAGAGTGTCTCTGAAGAGCAACAAGTCATAGAATCTGTGAAACCTATTCCACCTCGTAGATCCACTAGGGTCACACATCCTTTTGAAAGATACATAGGTATGTTGAAAGAGAATGTAGAGAAAATATTTTTCATGGGTGATATGGACCATTTGATAATCCTAAAATCTATGATAAGGCGATGTCAGATATCGACTCCGAGAAATAGTTAGAAGGATAAGGTCAGAGATTAACTCAATGCATACCAACTAGATCTGGATCTTAGTAGATCCACCAGCAAGAATAGTTTCTATTGGGTTTAAAGGATCTTTAAGAGAAAATCGGTTCAGATGGAAAGGTGAAGTCCTTTAAAGCAAGACTTGTGACTAAAGGTTACAGTCAGCGCGAAGGTGTTGACTATTAGGAGACTTTTTCATCAGTTGCCATATTGAAGTCCATTCGAACGCTACTTGCTGTTGCAGCAGTTCATGACTATGAGATATGGTAGATGGATGTGAAAACTATTTTCTGAATTGATATCTTGAGGAAGATATCTATATGGAGCAGTCTTTGGGTTTCATATCTAGTGGTGGAGATCACAAAGTCTGCAAGCTACAAAAATCTACTTATGGACTAAAGCAAACATCTTAGAGTTGGAATACTCGATTCAATGATGCGATCAAATCATTTGATTTCATCAATAATGAAGAGGAACCATGCATGTTCAAAAAGATCAGTGGGAGGGTTGTTACATTTCTCATATTTTACGTAGACAACATCCTCCTAATTGGGAATGACATTCCCATGATGACTTCTATGAAACTTTGTTTGTCCAAAGAGTTTTTCATGAAAGATCTTGAAGAAGCATCCGATATTTGAGAATAAAGATCAATAGAGATAGATCTAAAAGGAAGTTAGGTTTGTCACAACAACTATACATAGAGAAAGTGCTGAAGTGATTTAGTATGAAAAACTTCAAGAGGGTTATGTTGCCCTTCAGGCATGGAGTTCATCTCTTCAAGAAAATATGCCCTAGCACACCTGAGGAGATTCAGCATATGAGTAAGATCCATTATGCTTCGGCTATAAGGAGCCTCATATATACTATGCTATATACTCGATCTAATATTGTGCTTACTATAAGTGTCACAAGCAGATATCAAGTAAATTCAGATGAGGAACACTGGATTGCGATCAAAAATATCTTTAAGTACTTGAGAAGGACTAAGGATCTCTTCTTGGTCTTTGAAAGAAGAGACTTGCAGGTACAGAAATACACAGACTCAAACTTTATGTCTGATATTGATAATAGAAAGTCTACATCAGATTTTATATTCTCATGTAATGGTGGTGCGGTTAGCTGGAAGAGTTTTAAGTAGTCGATTATTGCAGATTCTATCATGGAGGTAGAGTACATCGCCATGTCGGAGGCTGCTAAGAAAGATTCTGGTTCAAGAAGTTCATTACAGAGCTAGGTGTGATGCCATCATATGCCGTTTCACTCTTTTGTGACAACAATAGTATCATAGCACTTGTTAAGGAATCAAGCTCTCATCAAAAGTCTAAGCATATCGAACGACGATTTCATCTCATTCATAAATACCTCGACAGAAAGTTCATCAAGATATAGAGAGTTAACTCCATAAAGAATGTGGCTGATCCATTGACCAAACCACTGAGCCAATAGAAGACTAAAGCTCATCTTGAGAAGATGGGGCTTAGATTCATGGCTAATTGACTTTAGATGAAATAGAAGTTTATTATATATATACCCTAAAAGTCAGATTGGCTGACACATGTACACGTTCTAGGGGCATAATTTTATAACTAAACTTTGAAATAATAAATTTAGATTATTTTTATTCATGTTGTGTTTGAATTGTGTCCATGAATCATCCGAAGAATTAACGAATGATGACACGTATTCTCCAGAATTGAGAATTTGAAGCACATCATTAGTGATTAATTCCTAAATGCTTTCGATGATAGATCGTCGTCATGGGAATGATGACTGATCTAGATAGATCGGTGCATGAATCACTTTCTTTCGTAGGTAGATGAGTCTCGAGTCGATAATATGGGGACACTAGAGCGAAAGTGTAGATGCTTGATAGAGATCAAGGATACTAAGCATGACCAATACGAGAAGTCACTAGGATGGCTACCCGTTGGTGATTTACTCAAAGTTATAGTAGTGTAGATAGTTTTTTGACCTGCGGTGTCTTGGCTATTCATAGTGAGGTTGCTGTAGTTTGACTGCACAATCACTTGGTTACCTAGCCATTCGAAACTTTACGGTATATATTGGCTACAGTAAGTCCATTGTAGGAATAAGGTGTGCATCTAGATAAAATCTGTCGATTTTGATAGATAGGAAGAGGTCCTATGCAGTTTATAAGACTGAATCCTAAAATTCATGACCATGGTAGGTGAATGATGGAAAAGAGTTTTCATAAGATTTCATATGGACTTGAGTTGATTAAATCTGATATAAGATGAACGAATAGATTTGGCGAGTTATCCTTGACTTATAGCTTGTTAGAACTCACAACAGAAGAATCGAACTACACGATAACTACACCTAGAGGTTCAATATTTCATTCTATTGGATTGTCACTATATACTGCTAGGTGTTACTGATGGATCGTGAGACTCGTCGAGCGTCATCTTGATGATCGGTGACCCTTGATAGGTAGAGTTAGAACGTTCCAATCCATCGAAAGGAGTTTCGATAATATTATGATGGAGATCACAATATATCTCACTATCAGATAGAATAAAATCTATGCGATCACACACAAAAGAGATCTTTATCAGATCAGATGGTTGATTAGCGATTATGAATAGCTATTGGGTCTAATTATCAATATGATTGATGATTGATCCAATGCAAGAGTTGCTATAAATCAATTTGCTAAGAGTTAGTGAGTTTAGGAGGATTAATTTCTAATCGGATTGCAATATGACTCAATTTGATTGAGCAATGGAGTTAGAATCAAATCTAATTAAGTTGGTTTTAATTTGATTTGATTTAGATTTGATTGATCAAGCCCTATTAGATTATGAGATAACCCAATTATCCAAGAAATCAATCTCTAGTTTGATGGGGTTTAACCTAACTAAGTTTCTAATTGGATTAAGACCTAATTGAATTTCTAATTGGGCTAGGATCTAATTAGTTAATTAGTTATAACTAATTCCTAAGTGAGTTAGGATTGATCCAAGAATTGGTTAGAGATTAAACCAAGATTCAAAAAAGTCCTCGTTGGATTAGGACTCATTTAGATCTTGACTGCCACCCATATGCACGCAAAGGAGAATGCCATATTTTCTTCATGCAAGATTGGTTTTTGTGTGAGGTCTCTTGACGTCAAAATATGTGTCGCCCCTTCTCAACACCCAAAGTGGATAAAGATAAAGGTTGAAATTTGATTTTGATTTAATTCCTTATCAAGTTGACATTTGATCTCATCCGAATCCCTTGACGCCATACCATAAAAAGGGCTTTCCTTTTTGTGACAAAAGGAGGATAATTTGCACCATGAGAAACCATTAATCATTGTGGAAATAGATGGGAGGCATGAAGAAAATTAAGAGGGCGGTGGGCTTTCTTAGAGCATGAGAAAAGAGGAAAGGGTTTCCTCTTAGGCGTTAAGATCCCTAAGGTTCCTTCTTAGGGTTTCTTCCTATGGTATGACATGGGATTTTGGGAAAAGAGAAAAAAACTAGAGAAAGAGTTTTTCTTGTTTTCTTCTTTCACATAATCTTCCTCCAAGTATTCTCCAAGATCTAAGAGAGTCTTCGAGATCCGAAAGAGAAATCAGAATCAACTGTTAGGAGGTGTCTTCTGCAAAGGAGCTAGCATCCCGATGAAGACGTAGGCCTCTAATCGGATCGAAGACTTCGTGTGGATATCCGTAAAGGCCATACGCATGTGCGGCTCTATAGGAACCTTATCGGATTACCATGATCATCAATAGCATAGATCATCGATCCGCATAAAGGTATGGAGATCTGATCTCCGAGTTTTTGATTTTATTTAAATCTATTTTAAATTTCAGCATCTTAAAAGTATGTGATCAATCCTATTGTAAGTAGATTAGATCTACTTCATGTATGTTAGATAGATTAAAGAGTTTAATCTAGATCAGATTTTATTCCACTGTGTTTGGATCTTTAAAATTAAAAATCTGCATGTTCTGATTTCTGCATGCATATTCCTGAATGTGCGACATTCTTCAAGGATCAAATTAAATAGTAATAGGTTGAGCCTTTTGAGCCTCTTATAATATGACTCCACATATAGCGTAAGTGGAGGAGCAACTTGTGTCTACTGTTATTATTGAATAAACTGAGCCACCATTTGGCATACTCCAGCAGTATCTACCTAAGTGGCTGGTGTATTAGGATCTTGCTCAACCAAATAGTTGGCATCTCCCGTCGAAGTCATTCTTGCTCCTCTCCTCCTAGTAGCCAAGTTTGCCAAGAATTCATTCTTCTTGACGCTCATCATTTTTCATCTAAGATTTTAACGTAAGTCAATTTCTATAGCTGAGCAGTAATAAGGTTAAGAAAATTCTCTTCCCTCCAAAAGTCTCCTAAAGCATTTTTCATGATTTAGTCCCACATTGAAAAAGGGACACTTATATCATTATGTTTATATATCTTCTTTTCATGTCCACCTTTGCTTGGGCCTTGAAGGGAAATCGGTTTTACACTACAAACATGAGCACCGGCCCAACTTTGATCTGCTCTTGCACAACCATGGATGCGACTTGCATGATGATATTTTATTATTTTTCTTTTCTTTTCTTTTATCATGCTCTTTCCT
>KE505348.1:385828-408960 GCA_000441515.1 Elaeis oleifera
TCTTAGACAGGATTGCTTTATGTGAGGAAAATAAAGGGAAAAGAAGGAAAAAAAGAAGGTAGCTGAGCTCACCCTGTTCCAGGTAGAAGGGGAGAGGCCCTTGGAAGCCCGGGAGATTGGTGATAATAGACGCTGAGAGAGCAGTGGAGCTTAGGTAGTAGAGAAAGAACAGTATTGTGAGAGCCATGAGAAAACCAGGAGAGCTTGCCTCGATGAACTGGTGGACGAGCGCCCCCAGACTCGCCAACCAAATCTTTTCTCCCCGCCGGTCCTCGTCTACCTCAAACCCTTTAATTGCGTGTCTCCCCAGCGGTCCTTGCCTACCTTAAACCCTTTAATTGCGTGTCACCAGGGAGAATGGAGCACGTGCATACTGATGGAGGAGAAATTATTGCCGGGACCACGCGGTAGATAGACCAGCGCAACTCGCAAAGCATGTGCACAGTAGATAACGCACAATTGGATGAAATACAACGATTTCTGTGACGTGCTATCCATCGTCGGATTTGAAAGCTCAACTTGGATGCGGTCCAGACAATAATTTCTCGGGACAGAGTCCACTGACATATTTTCTGGCCACATATCCTCAGCACAAATAATTATTGAATAAATTATATTTTAATTTTATATTAATTAATTTTTTAAATAGATCTTAAATTTTAAATTTAAATTTAATTTCTAACTATCTGTAACGGTTTAATATTATCTCCAAGTACAATTTTGACTATTTTATCCCCCGAAAGCCTGCTCTGGCAAAAAAATGATACATTGGTGGTGGACAATCTTTCCCAATCAATATTGATGTGGATTAAATTTTTTAAAAATAATACTGACTTGGTCAGAATCCCTAATATCCTCTTCTCCTTCAATCTGTAATCGTATTCTTCCCCACTTCAAACAGGAGGAAAGATTTTCGTCGTGGTCTGCAGCATATTTCTTCCTCAATCTCCGACGTTCATTTGTTCATCGATCAGCATTTCTTCATTTTTCCTTTTTTCAGCATATTTCTTTACCATCGAAATTAGGTATGCATTTTAGGTTTATATAGGTCTCTGATACGTGTATGTGTTGTTTTTGAAACCTATTTCTCTCATTTCTATCCGATATTTTATGAAATGAATAGTCCCTCTTTACATGAGCCATCTTCCAATTGCAATCTTCATTGATAGAAGTTCAATAGTTGGATCTACCAGCTTTTATCGATTGAGGACTTTAAATAATAAAAGAGAAATGTTTTGCTTTTGTGGGCAGCAGATTCGAATAAAGACTTCATAGACAAAAGAACCCAAGTCGAAGGTCTTTAGTTGCCCACGATTTGGGGTATGAGTTATCTTTTGTCCTAATCCCATTTGATATTTTCTTATTTTTGACTTTCATAAGTGCTTTTGTACGGGAGAGGTATTCGTCCTATGACTGTTTAAATGGTATGATAATGAAATCTACCCCCGTGAGCAGATGGTCATTAATCGATTTAAGAAGGAAATAGATGAGATGGTGGACCAAGTGGAATGGTTCCGTGCCAAAGAGAAGATATATTGGGGAATGCTTTTGTTCACTTGGTTCGTTCTTGGCATATTGATGGCCAAGAATCAGCAATAGGACCTTGTGATGCATTAATTTGAAAAGTATTTTGAGAATTTGATGTGTGTAATACGAAAGATTCATGACTGTTAAATGGGATATTGGTAATGAACTCATCTACAATTTCAAATAAAATCTTTTTGTGCTCCTCAATTTATCAGTTTATTCTAAAGTATGTTGTAAACCAATAAATGGAATGATATTGTGGAAGTAATCAAAAATAGGGCTAAATAAAATATGTCATTGTAGTAACATTGAGGACCAAATAAAATTATTCAAAAAGTTCATGGACTAATGAGATATACACTACATAGGCCACTCTTTTGATTTTCAACATAATTCAGAAAAAATGAAATGATGCTATGGAAGTAACCAAAACAGGACATTATACAATGTCATTACAGAAACATTAAGGATCAGATGAAACAAGTCAGAAAGTTTATGGACTAATGAAATATACACTATACAAGCCATTTTTTTGAATTTCAATAGTAATTCGTCAAAACCTAAATTGTATGTGAACATAAAAATTGTCAGCCACCTAATATGAAATATTTAAAAATATATTATCATTGATAATAGTGCAAAACCATATTCATTATATAATATCATTTGGTAATCCTTATCCTGACTCTGACTCTGTAACACATCAAATGAAAGGAGATCACTATTTTCATCTTTAAAAGTAAGTACAGAAATAAAGTGGCAAAATCAACATTGTTTACATCCAAAAATTGAGACGCCTATCACTTACAGCCCCAAGCAACACTACTTACAACATATTGAAATCCTTAATTAGCAGATGAACTAGGTCCAATCCTCCCACTACCAGCAAATGTATCTCTTGCAGTCCTCTCAGGTGGTCGAAATGTAGCCCTACCTCCAGCCCTTTACCCCTAACTCCAGTTGAAACTCCAGCCCTCCACCCCTAAATCTAGAAATTCCAGTCCTCCCACCCCTAACTCCAACTGAAACTCCAGCCCTTATAGCAGATGTACATGCAGTCAAAGCCCTCTCGGTGGTAGACGAGGATGAAACCCTCCCGGTAGCAAATGAAGATGAACCCTTCCGATAACAGATGAAACTCTCTTGGTGGTAGATGAAGCTCTACTAGCATTGGACCTAGTCTTTGATGCAACAGCTCTCTTAGTTGATGTAGCAGCCCTCCCAACAACTCTCCTATGCAGTGGAGGCTTTCCGACACGAGCCCTCTTAATTGCAGCCCTCATACCATCAGCATGACTACTGTCAACAGCAATAGCACCCATCTGTCGGGCATCAATCCCATCGGATGTAGATCCCTGTAAGATAGCAGAATTAATTCATTAGTGCATTGTTTTGATTGTTGATGTGAAATTCTTGATTTTTGACATATTTGTATGCCATAATACTTTGAAGCAACTTTAAATCCCATGAATCTTCCACTGCTGCTCCCTTACCCTTGG
This sequence comes from Elaeis oleifera, assembly GCA_000441515.1. Lineage (NCBI taxonomy): Eukaryota > Viridiplantae > Streptophyta > Magnoliopsida > Arecales > Arecaceae > Elaeis > Elaeis oleifera. Next base: position 388,855 of record KE505348.1, read on the forward strand.
CTTCCATATGCCGAAGTAGAAGAATCTATGCTTTGTCATCTCTGTCTTGGATTTCCTCCAACTAGTTGTCCCATGCAAGTCCTTGAGTTATGTTCCCATAAATGACATCTTCCATACCTTATCATTGTGTTAGTCTTTCTTATTCTACTTGGATTAGGGTGTTGTGGTTCATTTACATCTTTTCTCCTTTTCTTTTTGACCTATCAAGTGTCCTCCTTACTATTAGAGATAGTGGAGGGACTTAGTCTTAGACCACATGTTCTGTTCATTAAGTGGTTGGAGGAAGTGAGAGTACATTCATAGATTTTCTATTGAAGTAAATATGCACGAACTCCTCTGGCCTCTTTTTAAAAGAATATGTGCTATATCAAATGTGTACAAGGTATACTAGTCAATTATCACTTGAAACAGCTGCATTCATGCTTATCCAAATCTATAATATACTGATTAGGATCTTGTTGCACCTCATACATGCTACCACTAGCCCATGTTGCTAGATAGTACCTTGTATCTTCCTTAATTTTCTCCAGCTTCTTCATGATATTAGGATAAATTAGATGATTGTATTTGAGCATCACTTCTCTCTTCTTAATTGTCATTGACATCATAGCCTTGCGTATCATCTCTAGCATTTGTACTGTTGGCTTATCCTTAGAATGCAATATGTAAGCATTAAAAGTGTCAGACAAATTATTTAGAAGCATATCACATCTTGGCCATATCCTAAATACATGTCTGGATCAAAATCTTGTGAGAACAGCCATCAACCATTGATACGCAGCAGGATCAATTGTTCCATCAAATTTAGTTGGAACTCAAAATCTACCATTGTAATAGCCCTTGCTAACTTCCATAGGACATCCTTAAGTACCAACCCCTTGAACTTTGCCTTAAAATTTTCAAATAAATGATGGACAGAGAATCTATGGTCAACCTATGGTAGTAGATCATCAAATGTAGGTAGCAAATCCTGCCAAAACCATAGAATACGATTAACACATACACTACATGCACTATCATAATTAAATAATCTTTATCCAATGTAAATATGTAAATGGAAATAGTACCTTATACTAGTCAGAAATGAATGTCCATCCTCTATCGCTATACAAGCCAATGTGAAGCTGAACAAGCTCCAAGAACCAAGACCAGCTGTCTTTCGATTCAGCTTCAACAATAGCCCAGGTAATTGGGTACATATCGATCATTTCCATCAATCCCAATTGTAATAATTAACTAACCCAAGCAAGGTTCTTTAGGTGACAAGCATTTAGGGCAATTATAGGCCTGCAGCAATCTAGAAAATCTTACTTATAAGTAGCAAAATAGATATAAAATCTTTTAAAGATAGGTGGACCATTGGGTTCCTATGTATCAAGAAGTATTTTTATTATACTACCTTCATTTGTCCTTCTAATCTTCTCAGCATAATCTTATAGTCTACTGTATTGCTCTACTGTACTCTCATGGATCATGTCCATAGCCTTCCTCTTTGCCTAATAAGCTTAAAATATTAATATTTGTGTATTCAAATCTTGCCTAACTTGCGCAACCAACTTCCTTGGCTTCCAAGAGGGCTAACTCTTGAATCTTTCAAGATACTTGTTGGCTAGATAACTTGATTTCATATTCCTATTCCAAACCTCCCTACAACAAGTATGCTCACCATAATAAGACTTAATCTATACAGTTGATCTATCCTGCATCAAAAAAGTTTGCAATTTTCATCTATAATTATTATGGCATATTACTCTTACCTCAACTTATCATTTTCACCAACCTAACAACGTGGTCCCCATTAATTGCATGCTCTCTAATTGCTGATTTGAGGATGCTGAAGCTCTTGAATTTCATGCCCAACTTAAATTGAACATTGCCAAATCAATTTTCTCTCTGAAAACATTGAATGTATCATCTCTCTCCTCATCTGAAGATTCATGTGGATCTAAGTCATCACTGTCTGCATAGTTTGAGGAAACATCTAGCTGGATTTCATCCTCTTCAGCCTTAGGTTCAGCCTGTTTAGCTCTAAGTTCAGCCTCTTTAGCCATAGGTTCAGCCTTTGCAGCCCTGGATTCAGACTCTTCAACCCTAAGTTGTACTTTCTCATCATCACTCCCACATAATCACTATCATATAGATCATCCAAATTAATGCTTCTATCACTCTCACTTCTACTTTGTTCAACCCCAACTCCCTCACTGTCTTTAGCCCTAGCATCCTCACTTCCTTCTCCAACAGATTCATATAAATGAATGGGCACATACTCTAAATTGAGCAATGGCTCAGCAACTGAACAAGGCTACAGTTGCTCCTACTACACTGTCTCTCGCACAACTTCCTCCTCTTCACCCCTAGTTTCATCTCCATGTTCCACATAAATATATATCATTCTATCTAGAGAAATATTTGAAATCATGTCTAAAACATCTTGATCGCCAAAAATAAACTTCAATCCATTATACAAATCTTTTCTTGACTTGACATAATAAAATCGAGAGAAATCAAAAACTCCAATATCCCTCAATATGCTCTCTATCTCCGAAATAGAAAATCTATCAGGATCCACATTGTCAAAAATCAAAATTTGCCCTCCAATATATCTTGCAGTAAGTTTGAAGATGAATTTTCCACCATGATGAATTGATATAGAAATATGTCAGAAGCCATATCCATCGACGCTCTGAGGACCAAATTATATATTCTTTGAAGATTAGTGGTCATTTAGAAAAGGGCCATATACTGTGAGGACCATAGAGACACATGATAAGGAATACATATAAGAATGCATCTTAATAAAATATAATAGTGATCAATCTACTACTTAACCATGCATATATACACACTATAAGAAATAGATTTTAAATGATGGCTAGTTGCCATTGCTAATGATCCAATCTTCATCGCTAATAATATTAGCGACGGACTTCCGTCGCTAAAAAGTTCATCGAAAATAATTTTGTTGCTAATTATCATTATTAGCGATGGTCATAAGTTCGTCACTAATATATGTAATTAGCGACGATATTAGTGATAATAAAATCATCGCTAATACTTTTTTTAATTTTTTAATTAAATTTAAAAATTATTAGTGACGGTACTACCAACACTAATGCCATCGGTAATACTCTTTACCGATGTAATTCGCATGGCTAATGCCATCGCTAATAGTTTTTATTTTTAAAAAATTATAATTAATTTTTTAAATCTATTTTAATCACAGTAACAAGAAATTATATTTTTAAATATATTATAATAAATAATAATTATTATCATAATCATAAATTTAAATTAATTATATTATATTAAAATATAAATTATATAAATTTATATTGCTTTAACAAGTATCAAAATTATATACATATCAAAAAAAAATTAATTGAGATCCTCCTCATCGTCCTCCTCATCCTCCTCCTGCTCCTATATGTCCTTTTCAGTAGCTGGTAGATGAGAGCCGGATATCCGAGCATCCTGTTATGAAAAATTAGAATATTATTAATAAATTTTGATATGAAAGTTTATATATCGATACAGAGACATATATTTTGATATACTACTTCAATTCTTAAACAGATTATTCCTACATATTTCATTCGACGATATGGAGATATAGACACCCTTGACCCATCGATTAGATGGTTAGATTGAATTTTTACCCTCTAGATCTTTCTTTTCAGACTCAAGTCTCAATATATAAAGCTTCTAAATATAAAATTTAAATAATAAAAAATTATTAATAGACTTACCTACTATGATGGTTGTGACAACGAGCCCAGTTGATTGCATAGATATAGGTTTCGAAGAATCTGAACGATCGTATTGCGGATGGTGTCTTAGGAGCTTTGAGGTCGCAGGCTTCAAAGCCTCTGCACGACCTCCTCCATATATGCATCACCCCATATCTGGATCGTCCAGGCCTAAAAGGAAGACGTTGAAGAGTATCGAGCTACTAGAGGGTTGAAGCTATAGCCGATCCTATAACTCAACTCCTACTCACCCCTCTGATGGCCCTAACCCATCCCTTGAGTGTTGGATTTTCTATATGTGCTAATGTATGTGGTTTCAAAATTTTCTAAATCCAAAATACAGCAAAAAATCAGATTAAATATTTTAATCTAAGCATGCATCCATCATATGAAAGCACCTATGAATTTAGTTCATATGCTAAATTAACATAAACTAATTTTAAGAATAACAATAAAGCCTGTAATCAATTCATATACTTGAATCGCTTTCCCTTTTGCTTCAAACCTGTTACTGGAGTTGAATCTAATTCAATCCTTGGATCTGGGCCTGGATAGGTTCTAAATTAGCAACAAAGCATCTTATCTCTACAGATATCCATAGGACCGACCTGGATAGGCTTCTCTTGATACAATTCACTTGAACTCAAAGCCTGAATAGGCTTGAACTAAATTTAGATCGAAACTGAACCCCTTTGATGACCTTTCTAATCTTTCTTTCTTGATTCTTGAAGAAATCAAGAATCCTTTCTTGATCCTTCAACTAATCAAGAAGAACAACAACTAAGAAGTGGTTGTAACTAACTCTCAACAAACTTGAGAGCAAAGAGAATAAGAACCAAACAAGTAGCGCCAACTAATTGACACCACCTCCTTGATGCCGCCCACCCTATCTTTTTGCTCCAAGGGAGGATGCCAAAAGAGAGAAAGGGCATGGGCTAGAGAGAGGAAGAGGAGGGAGGTGTGGGCCTAGTAAAGGTGGTGGCAAGGAGGGAGGAGGAGAGATCTTATGAGAACTAAAGGGTTAGGGTTCTTTATATAGACAACTTGAGGATGTCCTAATCAAATTAGGATCTCTCATTCTAATCATATTAGAATTCCTAGCCATAATATAGTTGGACCAATTAAATAGGGCGCCACCAAAACATACCCAAAATCACACCCTACTCTAGGCGTCCCATCATATGGGACCCAATTAAATACACAAATCAGCCCACATGGTTCCATAAATTCTCTTGAAGGGTTCTTAACTAAGAAACTCTTTCTCAATTTAATCCAAGTCATAAATTAATTATCCAACAATTGGATCTTATTGAATCAAATTCAATTAAGTTCAAATCAAGTATAGGAATTGGTTAAAACTCATCACATAAGTAAACCAACTACAAAAAAAATTGGGTTCACCCTAGTGCTAGCAAGAATAACATGAACCCAACAGGATTTCTCTAAATTCATATTAATTGGTATTTCATAAGTCCAATTATAACCAATTCAGATCTTCTCCCTTTATATGTGATCTCATAGATTTAATTCTGTCTAGTAGTGAGAAATACCATGATCTCTATCATAGGTATCATTGAAACCCCTTCTGTGAGTTGGAACAGTTTCACTCTAACTCGATAAGGATCATTGATCCAAAATGATCCTATCGAGTTCTCACAATCCACTAGTGACATCTAGCAATATGTAGTGACAACCCAGTAGAATCGAAATAGAACCTCTAGGTGTAATTAATGTATGATACAGTCCCTCTATCATGAGTTCTGACTAGATGGCAGGTCATAGATAAATCGTCAAATCCCATCATCAATCATATGATAGATCCGATCAGCTCAAATTCAATAGTAATTTTGAATGGAAACTCTTTTCATTAATCACACTGTTATGGCAATAGACTTATAGACTCAGCTTCTCAAATTTTATAGGACTATTCCTCTCTATCAAGGTCGATAGATCCCATCTAGAAGCACACGTCGTTCGCACAGCTCAATCAACTGAAGCCAACATCTACTACAAAAACTTATAATCGAGTTAATGTTTATGTGTAGTCAAACTACAGCAGTCTTACTGTGAGCAACTGTGACACCGTAGGTCAAAAGATTAGTCACACAACTACAGCATCGAGATGATCACTAACGATCGAATAAAAATCTATATAATCTCTCGTATGGTCACGCTCAGTACTAGTTGTTCTCTTACAACTACTCACATTTTTCGCTCAATATCTCTACACTGTAGATTAGAGACTCATCTATCCCGAAGAAAATGAATCGTGTGCTGGTCTATCTGGATAGATCACCATCCCCATAACTAACTTATAATCGAGAGTAATTTAGGAATCAATCATACATGTTTCTAATTCTCAATATTTGAGAATATGTATCGTAACATCAATTTCAAGGATGATTCAAAGATACATAACCCTTGAATGAAAAAAAAACTTATCATTTATTAATTAAATCAATAGTTTAAATACAAATTTATGTCATAGAATAAAAATGTGTCAGCCAACAATTGATTTCTAGAACATACATCTAACAATCTCTCACTTGAACTAAAGCCAATTGGCCATTAATCTAAGCCCCATCTTCTCAAGATGAGCTTTCATTTTGGGCTGGCTCAACTATTTTGTCAGCAAGTCTGCCATGTTATCCACGGAGTCTACTCTTCGTACCTCAACATATTATTCTCAAGATAGTCGCGTATGATATGGAACTGCCGTTCAATATGCGTTGATTTTTGATGAGATTGGGGCTCTTTAGCAAGTGCTATGGCTCCATTATTATCGCAGTACAGTAGTATCGCATCTGATGTCATTTCACCAAATTCTGTGGTAAACTTTTTGAACCATAAATCTTCTTTTATGGCATCTGAAGTAGCGACATACTCAGCCTCTATGGTTGAATCTGCGATGATACTCTACTTGGAATACTTCTAGCTGACTGCACCACCATTGCACACGAACACATATCCTCATGTAAACTTTCTATCATCTGGATCTGATATGAAGTCTAAATCTGTATAACCCTCAATCTGCAATTCAGGTGCTCCTCCAAAGATCAAGAATAAATCCTTAATCCTTCACAAGTACTTAAGAATATTTTCATAGCTATCCAGTGCTCCTCACCTGGATTCGACTGATACCTGCTCGTAATACTCATAGCAAAGGCAACATTAGGTCGAGTACATAGCATGACATACATGAGGCTCTCAATTATCGAAGCATAAGGGATCCTACTCATGCATTTAATCTCCTCAGAAGTGTTAGGACATATCGTCTTAGATAATCAAATACTATACCTAAGGGGTAGCAAACTCCTTTTGGAGTTTTCATATCGAACCGTTTCCGCACCTTTTCTATGTACAGCTTTTGTAATAGGCCAAACATCCTCTTAGATCTATCTTTATAGATCTTTATCCCAAGGATATAGGATGCTTCCCCTAAGTCTTTCATGAAGAATTTCTTAGACAACCAAGCCTTGATCGAAATCAGCATGAGAATATCATTCTCGATGAGGAGGATGTCATCGACGTACAGTACGAGAAAGATAAGCACACTTCAACTGACCCTTTTGTAAACACAAGATTCTTTTTATTCTTATGAAATCAAACGATGTGATCGCATTATTGAAACAAAGATTCTAGTTTCAAGAAGCCTACTTTAGTCCATAGATAGATCTTTACAGTTTGCAGACTCGGTAATCACTATAATCGGATGTAAAATTCAGAGACTGCTTCATATAGATATCTTCTTCAAAATATCTATTCAAGAAAGCAGTTTTCACATCCATCTACTAGATTTCATAATCATGATAGGCTGCAACAGCAAGCAATGTGCAGATGAATTTCAGTATGGCAACAGGTGAAAAAGTGTCATGATAGTCAATGCCTTCGTGCTGACTATAACCCTTCGCCACTAGCCTTGCCTTATAGGTCTCTACCTTACCATCATCATCTATTTCTTTTATAGATCTATTTACATCCAATGAGAATAATTTCCTCCGATGGATCCACTAAGGTCCATACTTGGTTCAAGTGCATTGAGTCAATTTCTGATTTCATTGCATCTAACCATTTCTCGAAATCGATGTCAGACATCGTCTCTTCAAAATATTAGGATCATCACCATGACCCCCATCTCTCATAATGCATTGAGTCAATTTCTGACTTCATTGCATCTAATCATTTTCAAATCGATGTCAGACATCATCTCATAAAAATATTAGGATCATCACCATGACCCTCATCTCTCATAAGAAGTGCTTTCTCTACATCTTCTTTCAGCATACCCATGTATCTTTCAGGAGGATGGAAGATTCTACTTGATCTACAAGGTGGATGTGGAACAATAACTATTGGCTCATCCTAGATGGGTTCCTGAGGATCTATAGCTCATTGCTCTTGAGAGACATTCTCATCAAGCTCAATTAACCTCTCACTACCACCATCCTGAATAAACTATTTTTCTAAGAATATGGCATTGCGACTCACAATCACATTGTGGTCATGTCGAAAGTAAAAGTAGTACCCAATGGATTCCTTGAGATATCCTATAAATTGAGCTACAATTGATCTATCTTCTAACTTGTCAGCTTTCTATTTTTTAACATAGACTGGACATCCTCAAGTCTTAAGTAACTCAGACTAGGTTCTTACCATATCATATCTCATATGGTATGGTAGGAACAGATTTAGAAGAAATCTTATTTAAAATATACATCACAGTAAGTAAGACATATCTCCAAAGAAATAAGGGTAAATCAGTGAAGCTCATCATGGATCGAACCATATCCAATAGGATCCTATTTCTCCTTTCGGATATCCCATTGAGTTGAGGTGTACTGAAAGGAGTCCATTGAGAGATTATGCCGTTCGCCTTAAGATATCTCAAAAATTCAGCACTCAGATATTTTTCTCCTCGATCGGATTGCAGGACTTTTATGGGTTTACCTATTTACTTTCTACCTTATGCCTGAATTCTTTGAACCTTTCAAAGGCTTCAAACTTGTATTTCATAAGAACATATATCCATACTGTGACAGATCATCAGTAAAGATAATGAAGTAGTTATAACCACCCCTGACCTGTACATCAAATGAGCCACACATATCAGTGTATACCAGGGCTAGCAACTCAGTGGCCGTTTCTCCTTGTCTCATAAATGGTAACCTAGCCATTTTTTCTCGAAGGCATGATTCACAGTCCGGATCGACTCGAATTTAATTAAGTCAAAGATCCCATCCTTTTTGAGTCGTTTATCTTGTCCTCTCCAATATGACCAAGCCTATGATGCCAAAGTACTTATGATTAAATTCATCTCTGGATCTCTTTTGACCTACAGCATTCACTACTTGCTTATTTAAGTTCACATTAGCATCAACATGCAAATGATAAAGACTGTCAATCAAAAGATCAGATGCAATAAATTATTCGTAAATAAATAGAATAAAATTTTATTAATTAAAAAATATATCCATCCTGTGCTAGTACAGAGACTAAAATCAAATTTTAGCTAGCTACAGGAATAAAATAATAGTCTTTTAAATCTAATTTAAAGTCTGACGGTAATCAAAGAGGGTAGGTTCCAATGGCTTCTGTAGCAATTTTTGCTCCATTGCTGATTCGAAGGATCATATCATCTTGTCTCAACCTCCTACTTCCTATTAGACCTTGTATTGAAGTACATATATAAGCACGAGAACCAGAGTCCAATACCCAACTTGAAGTAGAAGAAAATGTTAGGTTAAATTCTATTATGAGCATACCTTCAGAAGGTTGATCACCCTTTTTATTTTCAGGCTCTCCAGGTAACCAGGATAGTTTCTCCTCTAATGGCCGTCAGAGTTGTAGTGGAAATACTTTTCTTTCTCCACAGCTTTCTTTGGAGTATCCTTCTTGGGTTTGCTCTCCTTCTTCTGCTTCATTACAGGCTTATTCTTTTGTTTCCTTAAGACTTTCTCTTGGAAGGTGCCCTCTCAACAACAAGAACAGAGCTCTTTGAACTTTTCAAGATACCCTCAGCAGTGACCAGCATATTGACTAATTTGGATAAGTTACAGTCCAATTTGTTCATATGATAATTTACGATAAACTGTCCAATAAATTGGTCAGAGATTGGAGGATCAAATCCACCTTTAGCTCCCTATGCATATTTAGTCCAAGCTTCTCAAGCTCCTCTAGATCCTTGATCATAGTCATACAGTGATCATGGACTGACTGCCCTCACGTATCTTCATATTGAACAATCGCTTGGATAATTCGAAATGTACGGTCCGACTCTGCTCATTGTACAACTCTTGCAGGTGAGTGATTATGGCACGGGCAGTGGGTATATGCTCATGCTGACTCTGCAACTCATTTGATATCGAAGTCAGCACATAGCACTCATCCTAAGGTCATCATCCATCCACTTATCCAAAGTAGCTCTTTGCTCTACCATAGGATGAGCTGGTAAGGCTGGAGCATCCTGATCAAGTACATACCCAATCTTTTTGGATGTCAGGACTATCCTGAGGTTTCTAAGCCGGTCTTTATAATTTGTACCGATCAGTCGGTTGATTTTAAGAATGCGGGTTAGTGGGTTAGAGGCCGACATTGTTTATCTGCGAGAGTAAAGATTCTAGTTAGATATTTATACTTAAAATTATATTTGCTCTAGAAACTTTTAGATGCAAATAGACTCCCACTATTTTTTGAATTTCGATACTCTTCGAATGAAAATAAAAATCTGATGCGACCAATGTAAGATTTCTAGTAGGTATTACGGTCCCACCGATGTCATGCACCTCACCTAATAGTTATTGGTGACACACACACTAATGCGCAGGCAACTCTTTGCCTAGATACTTCTCTAAGCATATTGCAGTGACTTAATCTCTAAAGCATGAGAGCTCAGATAACACATATTGCCCCTACTCCTTAGTTAAGTCTGACCCACCGTTCACAAGCAGGTGTGAAGCCATCATTGAGTCCCTCAAATAATACATATTGGGCCAACCCCATCTTCACCCTGGAGTAACTCTTTGCTAGTAGAGTGGTTGCATATTCTTGATGTAACTGAACTACTGTAATCAACCAAGAATAATCAACGCCAGTACCACGCCTGCACTTCTACAATGGTGGAAGACCATAAGGCTTAATATTAATTAGAGAGGTTTAGATAAGATCTCATCTAATCAGTCATCACATGACCGATCTAATTAGCATAGGTTAACCAAAACTCCTTAGCAATTAATAAACCAAATCATCCAATTGTCTAGGTAAGTGAGACCGATGAGAGGGTATGCCATTAACTCATTGTAGGTAAAAATTATCTAGGTGAGTGGCCTCCCTATTAAAAACTACTGATTGAGATTTGCCTTAGACACCAAATGGCTTATTGATTTTAATTAATTAGCTTAAGTGAATTGGATTCAAGCCATAAAGCCGGATTAGGTCCTTAGGTTGACTCGATTTTACATATGAGGTTTAATCAACTCAATCTACAGCACTTATAGAATCATAAGCTCAATTTATCTAATCTAAATCAATACTTGATTTGATTTGATCAATAACTACATCAATTTCAACCCAATATGATCTAATTGTAATCTAAGATGTAATTCATTGACTTAATGCAAAACTACCGATGCCCAATGATTCATGCACACATTAATTTCAGATCATTGAAACAGATTTTAGATCTAAATTAATTATATAAAAATAAGTTTTTGATTCTTGAAATATTTTCAGAACATGCATGCAATCATATATCATATATATAAAAATTTAAAATTTAAAATTAATTTCAGATCTAAACATGCCATCATATATCGCATATACAAAAAATTTAGATCGCAAAATTTAATTTCTAACCTATGCATGCTTTCATATATCACATATATGAATAGAAATTAGATTTAAAATATTTTTCAGATTTGAACATAAATATATACATCTCATGTATGATCTAATAAATTTAAAATAATTTCAAAATTTTTATGTTGCTTTCATACATATGAACATGTAGTTCTAATACCACTGTTGAATTTTCTATAGATGCTAGTGCATGTAGATTTCAAAACTTTTTCAAATTCAAATATAACAAAAAATTAGATTAAAATATTTTTAATCTAAGCAAGCATCCATCATATGAAAGCACCTATAGATTTAGTTCATATACTGAAATTAATATAAATAATTTTAGAAATAACAAATGAAAGTCTATAATCAATTCACATATCTGAATCATTTTTTTTTTTACTTCAAACCTATAACTAGGATTAAATCCAATTCAATCTCTGGATCTGGGCCTGGATAGGTTCTGAATCAGCAACATAAGCGTTCTTCCTCTACAGATATCTACGGGACCGATCTAGATAGGCTTCTCTTGATACAATTTACTTGAACTCAAAGCCTGAGTAGGCTTGAACCAAACCTAGATCTTCACAGAACTCCTTCGATGACCTTTTTAATCTTTCTTTCTTGATTCTTGAAGAAATCAAGAACTCTTTCTTGATCCTTCAACTAATCAAGAAGAACAATAACCAAGAAATGGTTGTAACTAACTCTCAACAAACTTGAGAGCAAAAGGAGAAAGAACCAAACAAGTGGCGCCAACTAATTGACACCACCCACCCTCTCTTTTTGCTCGAAGGGAGGATGCCAAAAGAGAGAAGGGGTATGGGTTGGAGAGAGGAAGAGGAGGGAGATGTGGGCCCAGTGAAGGTGGCAGCAAGGAGGGAGGAGGAGAGATTTATGAGAACTAAAGGGCTAGGGTCCTTTATATAGACAACTTAAGGATGTCCTAATTAAATTAGGATCCCTTATTCTAATCATATTAGAATTCCTAGTCATAGTATAGTTGGACTAATTAAATGGGCACCACCAAACACACCCTACTCTAGGCATCTCATCATATGGGACCCAATTAAATACATAAATCAGCCCATATGGTTTCATAAATTCTCTTCAAGGATTCTTAACTAAGAAACTCTTTCTCAATTTAATCCAAGCCATAAATTAATTATCCAATAATTGGATCTTATTGAATCAAATTCAATTAGGTTCAAATCAAGTATAGAAATTGATTAAAACTCATCATATAAGTAAACTAACCACAAGAGAAATTGAGTTCACTTAGGTACTGGCAAGGTTAACATGAACCCAACAGGATTTCTCTAAATCTATATTAATTGATACTTCGTAAGCCCAATTATAACCAATATAGATCTTCTCCCTTTATGTGTGACCCCATAGATTCAATTCTGTTTGATACTGAGAAATACCATGATCTCTATCATAGGTATCACTGAAATCCCTTTCAGTGGGTTGAAATAACTCCACTCTAACTCGATAAGAATCATTGGTCCAAAATGATCCAACTGAGCTCTCACAATCTACCAGTGACATCTAGCAATATGTAATGACAATCCAATAGAATCAAAATAGAACCTCTAGGTATAGTTAATGTATGATACAGTTCCTCTATCGTGAGTTTCGACTAGATGATAGGCCATGAATAAATCATCAAACCCCATCATCAGTCATATGATAGATCCGATCAGCTCAAATCTAATAGTGATTCCGAATGAAAACTTATTTCATTAATCACACTACTATGACTATAGACTAGTGGACTCAGCTTCTCAAATCTCATAGGACTACTCCTCTCTATCAAGATTGATAGATCCCATCTAGATGTATACGTCACTCGTACAGCTCAACCAACTGAAGCAAACATCCACTACAGAAACTCATAATTGAATTAATATTTATGTATAGTCAAACTACAATAATCTTACTATGAGCAATTGTGACACCGCAGATCAAAACACCAGTCATATAACTACAGCATCGAGATGATCACTGACGATCGAATAGAAATCATGTAATCTCTCATATGGTCACACTTAGTACTAGTTGTTCTTTTACAACTACCTATACTTTTCGTTCAGTGTGTTTATACCATAGATTAGAGACTCATCTATCCCGAAGAAAGTGAATCATGCACCAGTCTATCTGGATAGATCACCGTTCTCATGACTATCTTATAATCGGAAGCAATTTAGGAATTAATGATACATGTCTCTAATTCTCAACATTTGAGAATATATATTGTAACATCAATTTCAAAGATGATTTAAGGACACATAACACTTGAATGAAAAAAAACTTACCCTTTATTGATTAAATCAATAGTTTAAGTATAAATTTATTTCATAAAATAAAAATATGTCAGCCAACAATTGACTTCTAGGACATACATCTAACATCGAGGTCAAGGAGGGGCTGAGAGGATGAATCCTCACCATGCCGCAATATGAGATACTCCGCATAATCCTCCTATATAGTTTAAAAATTTATTAGTCCATACATATCAATATATATAAAAACTTAATAAATAATATTTAAATTATTATCATGATCTGTCGAGATCTAGGATCTAAGTAATCACTAGTCCTCTTAGATTGGTGTATGGCCTCCCATATCTACAGCTACTCTAGTGCACGACCCAACTACCGTATCTATAATAAATAAATAATAAAATTAAATTAATTAAAATATACATATGATCAATTTAATATGAAATTAATTTAAGTATAGAATTTTTATCAATCTATCGACCACAACATGTGTGCTAACAGAGCTGTTAGTGTGCTTGATCGGATCATACTAGGCGGTCCGATTCTGTCATGCCCTCTGCCACCTACCAGAGTACTCCTCATTGCTCCACTGATTATAGAGGGCCTCCCATATATCCTCCTGCATCCAGTGATCTATGTAAGACTTTCAGTCCGATGATGACTCAAAATTAGAGTACTCTATAGCGAACTGTCTAAGGCTGTACAGCCCATCTCGAAGCCTATATGTGACCATCTTCTCTAAGGTTCGACAATCAGTCTCTTCATCTTAAAGAGTCTTAAATCGATAGTACTCCTGCAAGTAGAAGCAAGCATGTATTAATAATAGAATACAAACTTATCACGAATTTAAAATTAAACACCTTTGACTTATTAGGAACATCTTCCAGGCTGCATCATGAGCTCCAACGGTCAACTGAAAACTCATTCACTAGCCTCGATATCAATTGTTGAATGATCTCGATAATCACATGAGACACCTCAAGCTCTCTAAATGTGCTGCAAAATTGATTTTGAACAATAATATTACACTCTAAAATGGTTAAGTTTAAACATATTCAATGAAGATATAGTGCTTATGAGTGGCTCTCAATATGGATGAGCTCTCTATTCTCCAATCGAGACAGAGGTACCGTGTGTCGGGTGGATCCTGTACCACGTCATTGACTCTGAGAGTCGGATGCTGCTCCACCTGACTATGGGTTACTGGTGACCCCGCATCATCTGAACCTAAGAGTATCAAGACATCATAAAATTATTATATTAGATAATAAAAGACAAAATAGCATAAAAGAGAATATCTAGAGTATTAGAGTTTACTGTGTGGTATGTGTGCTGCAGAACCATGCAAGCTGGCCGCATGAGAGCTCTCTCCTCGACTGTGACGGCTCCAGCCTCTAAAAGATATGATCTATAATCTTTAAAAATAAAATAATAGATTCATAGATTAATTTATAATTATGGGTAGCAATGTAAGATTTACAATGATACAAGATAAGTATTTAAATGATTCAAAGCAATGCAAGAAATAAAATGATACCAGAAGATCACGGCGATTCTAAGTTCGCGAGAGAAATCCCTCAAGGCCATCACTGAGAGGTGCTTGGACTTGGAAGAGAAGTCTAAGAAAGGAGAGGTGGGACTTCGAAGAAGAGTCTCCAAGCTAGAGTGGAAGCTTCATGAGGAGAGGTACAGGAGTGCCTTGCTGGAGGCGAAGCATAGGGAGTTAGAGGTCCAAAAGTTCATCACAAGCGAGGAGCATTACTCATTGATCTCTCCAAATGTTTGGTATGCTTCGGATTCTTCATCTAATTCTTTCTCTTCTTTCACTTCTTCATCTTCTTTCTCTTCTTCTCCTTCTTGGATAGGATTGCCCTTTAAAATAAACTTAGAATGATCTACCTCCTCATGTTGGCCATCACGTAGGAGAAAATCTAGAGCATCCAACTCTACATCTATGAAAGACTGATAAACTCCAGATATTTCGTTCTTCTGAAAGCATTCTAGTAAATGGAGCTCTTCTTCTTCTTCGACTGCGTAATAAATGGCTCGAGACTTAGTTTTACATATAGTCCATCATTCTTTTCTTCCTCTCTCTCTTGATGGAAAAGGTGTATAATAAACTTGAATCACTTGTTGAGCTAGCACAAATAGCTCGTTGACATATACTTTTGATCCATGTTTGATTTCAATAAGCCGGTGTCGTGGATCAACCTTCATACCATACTTGTTATCAAACCATTGGCACTTAAATAGAATGATACTATTACCTCTAAAGTAGGTCAACTTGATTACTTTTTTGAGAATTTTATAGTAGTCACTCTCCACCTCTTCCCACCAGCTGCCCTTTATATACACACTGCTATTCATTGTGCTCTTATAATATCCATATCGCTGGGTGTAAATTTAAAATCATTTACGTTACAGCTATTATAATATGTAATGTGTTTGTTGGCTCATAATCCAATAGTCTTAGCTTCTTAGATATGGATTCGCCTCCTTGCATGATTTGCATATTATAAAAAGAATAAATTAAAAAAACTAAAATATATAAAATGACAATGGATGCTTACCAATTTGTGGAACCAATCGACAAAGTTTTGTGAGCGCTATGTGAAATTTTTTCCTCACTAATCCTCGGGTTGTCCCATCTCAGTATCCCATCATATTACCTAAACATGCATAAATAAGTATACCGTAATAAGTGGTTGAATAGTTGAGATTGTGATGGACACTTAACATATGCGTCGACCGCCTCACAATTTAGTAGAACATATGCCTCTACCTGTCATAATTCAGTATCAGTTAAAATCTGAAGAACCTTGTGCCCAAATTCATGAGCAGAATAGACAAATATTGATATCTTCCACTCTGATCCCTCACCACCACCATCATCATTTCGGTCCACTTGAGTCAACTTTGTCTGCATACTACGACTAAAGTAGTATTGGTTGAAATTTGAGTATTTTTTTTATTATGTAAGCCTCTATGATAGAACATTCGACTCTAACCTTGTTTTTACTTCTTTTTAAGACTGTGCATAAATCTTTCAAATGGATATATCCACCTGTACTGCACTGATCCCCCCATCCTAGCTTTATACGCTAGATGAATTAGAGGTGCTCCATAGAGTCGAAGAAGCTAGGAGAGAATATCTTCTCCAACTTGCATATGGTCTCTACACTGCTAGCCTCAAGACTGGAGATGTGGTCAGTGGATAGTTCGGTAGCACAAATACCTCTAAAGATAAGACTAAGCTCAATCAAAGAACTCCATATGGAGTTGGAAAGGAGATCATACCAAGTCAATGGGAGTAACCATTACCTGAAGACATGGCAGTCATGGCTCTTTAGCCCGTAGAACCTGCAATCTTTGACATTGATGCATCGAACTAGATTATTTGTATAACCATATGAGAATTTAAGATTTTTATACCATTCATACATATCCTTCAACTATTCCCTGGTTAAGATGTAAGATGCTTTTGGCTTCAAAAATTTTTCAGATGACACATCAACCAGCTCTAATAAAGGATGCTTGTATATGTTCTTCATATTTGCTCAAGCCTTAGGGTTGTCCTTCATCTTGTCCTTGACATCCATAACAATATAAAAATATAATTAAATATATTCTTCTCAATATGCATGACATCAAGATTATGATAGATCAAATTGATGGATCAGTACGATAATTTTCAGAAGATGCTGCACTTCATCCAATTGAGTTCTACCAAATCTCCAAGATTTCTGCTTGTTAAATAGTATGCTAAACTGGACTTTGTCTATTTGAGATACTCTCTGAAACACTTTCATACCACTGAGGCATGGGGTTGCACGATCTTTTCTATCTTATTCTTCTTGAAACTATCCCGCTGCTTTCGAAAAGGATGATTCTCGAAGAGAAATGGACGATGATAATCGAACCAGCAGGACTTACGACCATGCTTAAGTTGAAATGATTTTGTATTCTTCATGTAATAGAGACATGCTAGCTTCCTATAAGTGCTCCATCTTGATAGCATCCCATAAGCAGAAAAATCACTAATGGTCCACATCAATGCAGCCTTCGTTATAAAATTCTGCTTCTTCAATACATCAAATGTACGTGTGCCATTAGACCATAAGAATTTTAACTCATCAATAAGAGATCTTGGACATACATCAATGCTTTCAGGAATGACTAATGTAAGAAAGATGTTATGTTCTTTCGTACACATCCCAGGTGATAGATTGTATGGAGTAATAAAGACTGGCCAACATGAATAAGAGACCGCTGCATGACTAAATAGTGTAAACCCATCCGAAGACAGATCCAGTTGGATATTGCATGATTTTGAGTAAATAAAGGATGGTAAGCATCAAATTTCTTCCATGCCTCATTGTCCGAAGAATGACTCAGCATATCAGTGCACTTGCGAATTCTTTCTTTATGCCATCTCATCTGCCTGATGGTAATTTTGGACAAGTAGAGCCTCCAAAGCCTAGGAGTGAGGGAAGATATCGAAGAACCTTATATGGTATGTCTTTCTGATTTCTACCTTCTTGCCTAGCTTAAATCGGCTTTCACCACTTACATCACATGAGCTCTTCAGTTGCTCCTCCTTGTAGAAAAGTATGCAATCATTATGGTATGTATCTATCTTTTCATATCCCATGCCTAATCCTTTCACCATTCTTTTTGAAGCATAGAAGCTCCCAACAAGCTTCTCATCCTTCGGTAGCATCTTCTTTATGATTGCTACCATCCTATCATAATAGTTGATCATCATATTAAACTATGCCTTCAAGTTCAACACTCTGATACAGCCAATAATACAGTATATGTTTCACATCCTGATCATAGTAGTTCATCAGCATCTTTTAACAGACGATAGAAATCGCCACTATCAGCTTCTGGATCATCCTCCACATTTCAATCAAATTTAGGATCAACCACATCTGTAACCATATCTATCATTCTATCTATGTCCATGTCCTGCTGACTTCTAACCCTTGCAATTGTCTCTCACTTCTCCCCTTGCAGGACCAATGCTTGTAGTTTGGTATAAATCCACTTCTATATAAATGGGCAATTATTGTATTCCTATTAAGTATGTTTCTATTGCCATATCTCTTACAAGGGTAATGAGCCCGCCCTTAATGTAAGAGTGCAGTATTCCCAAAAGCATTCTCATAGAAGTACTCTATACCCTCCTTATATTCAGCAGAAATCATCCTATCGACTATTCAATGGTCCATCCAACTACAGTCCATGGCGCACTATCTGAGGATTCTGCATATATAAATAAAAATAATTACTAAATAATTATTTTAATATTTCGAATGATTTATATAATAATTATATTCCACCATCAACTAATAGGTATAGAAGGTCCTATTCCGTTCAGAAATTACATTAATTCTATAGATCAAGTACAGTAATCAAACAATATGCAATAGAGATCGTAAGAAATTTTGACAGTATCTCTCCTTAGTTCTTCCCCATATAACAAAAGATATGGAGAACTAAAAAAAATACTGTCCAAAATTTTTTTCAAACACTCACTATACCATTTGATTATTGTAACGACCTATAGAATTAATTATATTTTTCAAACTATTCATACTAGACAATCAATTGACTAATATACATAATTTTTTCATCTGTACAAAATATATAAATATACAAATATCATAGAATATGTACATTAATCAAAAGATGGATCTATGGTTATATGCAATACAATATTTTAAATTTTAAATTAGTGGGTTCCAAAATACAAAGCATCATTACAAATGGGAACGGTCGGGACGTGCGTCCCAAGCATGTAGACTTAGAGCATGCTAGACGACTAGGCCGCGTGAGCACATTAGCATGGCATCTAGGCAAATCCCATCATGAACGTTCCAAAGCACCGAGTGGCATTACAAATAGGGCTGAAAACAGACCAGGATGGGCCAAACCACACCCCTCCTTGAGTTCGATCCGAAATTTTTCTCTGACTTCGAGCAGAGCCTAGGGTCTAAAATCCAATCATCAAGCTACTCCGATCGCCATTGGAGTAGATGAGCGGACCAGAGCCAATCCGACGGTGGCCCGACCTCGAACCCCTACCGTCGAAAGTAGTAGGGCTACTTTCACCGGAGAGCTTCCCAGATTTGTTTCACCTCTCAAGAATAATATTAATTTAAATAATATTATTAATAATATTATTAAATTAATAATATTATTAATAATATTATTAAAACTAATAATATTATTAA
>KE505349.1:51517-79391 GCA_000441515.1 Elaeis oleifera
CTATGACGTGACGATCAGAGCCTTCCGACGGTGATCAATTTGTGGTGATCGACTACCCGCAAAAGGTGATGTGTTCTGAACACAGTACTGTAAAACGTTTACCGTTTGAAATTTGAATTTCAAATTTAAATGCATGCTGTTGTATCATATTTAGATCCTAATGTAGGGTTAATTAGTATTAATTAATGAGATTAATTAATAATTTCGCTGTAAAATAGTAATTTTGAAAAAGTTTTAAATTACCATTTTGCCCCTGCACTAAAATTTTCACTTCATCATCATGGTGTAATCAGCTAATTATAGATTGTTCCCTTGATTCTGTATTTACTTTTCTGTGAGATTTCTCTTAGGAAGTTATTAAGTTTCCTACGTATGATTTCGATTCCTATCTTCAAATGAACCAAGCAACAATAATGGAAATCATCTATTCCAATTCTGATTTTAACCACGAACCAAACGCTTCGGAGGATTAGACCATTCCGATTCTGATTTTCATCCATTCCGATTTCATTCCGATTTTGATTCCGATCACGAACTAAATACCCTCTAAGACTAGATGGGGAGTCATGAGATTGAATCCATCTAGAAACATAACATCTCTGACATTTTTACTTCGGTTAGTCTCAAACAATGTTTTCAGAATCGGATCGGACATCTGACCGAATAAAAAAAAGTCAGGAGTCAACCGAGTCAACTGATTGGCCCGATCAATTGACTCGTGACATCAGCATGATGTAGTAATATATTTATTTTTAAAATAAAAAAATATTAAATATTTGATACTCTAAGGGGTGTTTGGTTGGGAGAAATGGAGGTCTGGAATCAGAATCGGAATGGGTGACCCTTATTCTAACCGTTTGATTGGAAGGAGTCCCATTTCGATTTCGATTTCAGGATAGAATGGGAATGGCTCAATCTATATAGAACTCAATCCCTACTCTCTTCTATGGATTCAAATTTTCATTTCAATTCCGATTCTGATTCTGATTTCGATTTCGATTACGAACCAAATGCTTCGGAAGATTTGGCCATTCCGATTCTGATTCCAAGCCATTTCGATTCGGTTACAACCAAACACCCCCAGATGTTTTCAGGTTCATACTATCCCTGGCTCTCCCCATGGTCCTCAATGGTCTCCTCTTCTACTCTCGATCCATGATCTTGATGCTGTGCTTAGGCCATCTCGATTGCCTCCCTCTCGCCAGCGGCACCCTCGCCATTGGCTTTGCCAATATCATCAGGTACTTTATCCTCTTCGACCTCGCCACCGGCATGGAGCCCACCTGTAGTCAGGCCTTTGGCACCAACAAGCACTCCCCCTCCTCCGCTGCATCATCTCCTCCTCCTATGCGGCCAAGACCCCGATATTGCTGCCGCCGTCCGCTTTTACATTCTCTCCTCCCTCCCCCTCCCTCTCCTCCCTCATCATCCACCGCTTTCGACTGCCCCCTCCGTCAAGATCTTCAGCCTCTTCGACATGGGCTGGAGTACCGACACCATGTCTATCGATCTCGCCGTCAGAATTAGGTATAGATGGAATACCCTTATCCTAGCGGCCATGCTATCCGACCCGAGATCCAGTCGGTTCATCATGGGCTGATCGGTTCATCGGGTCTTCATGGTTTTTACAAGCCAACAATCTATTGGGTCATGCCTAAGCTCCAGATCGAAATTGAAAATGATCCTCAATCTGACCGATCGATCCATTCCAATTCTGAAACATTGGTCTCAAATGCAAACCCTCCCATCAACGATGAATTCATCCAGAAACATAGCATCTCCTTCTTTTTTTTTTGGTAGAGGAAAACATAGCACCTTTGACACTTTCACTTCAGTTTGGCGCCAACGCAAACCCTCCCATCGACGATCTCCCTGATCTCACATTACGTCATGTAGGAAAATGACAAAAACACTCGTCAAGAAGGGGAAAGATCAAGTCTATTGGATCATACAGCTGTGATGGTACTTGCAAGGTACGCCGGGAAAGATGACTAAATGACTAGCAATGATTGAAGCATACGCTTTGCAAAAAATAGTATTGTTAGTTTTGAGCATGAGAATGTGGATGGATTCTCCGAGGATTTGATTGAAATGTACATGTGCATGCAGAGACCCCGGATCCTGCGGATTGCACCATTGAATGCTATATCATATCCAATCAAAAGATGGATGGACTACCAATAGCGACATGCTGTATAATGATCGGTGCATCATAAATATTGCGGTTAAATCATTGCGCCTTGGAAATAGATCCAAGTGGACCGTGGATGCACTTTACAATGGGCTGAAACACACTGTGATTTGTCTGTTGGACAAAACAAGCTTAATCATTATCTTTAAAGACTTTTGAGGATGGAAGGCAAAGGTAATGAGGCTATCAACCCTGGGGAGTTGAGATTGTGATATGGATAAAGAGCGAGAACAGAAGATCTTTCATTTATCATTAATGTGTAATAGTTCTCTTCATTGTTTTCAGAAGATACTTCATTTTGATCTAGATTATCAGAACCACTCAGAAATGTATTAAATTTGATTCCTTTAACCTAGCAAAGGCAATCCAAACGCTTGGAAACGCAAGGGAACCTGAGCTTCATGGTTTGTATTGATATCTACCACGCGAGACAAAAATTTTACGCATTTCTTTCATGGAGGCATCCATCCAGACCAGTTGCTTGACCCACATGCAGTGATGAATTGGGCCTTCAATGGAATGTCCTTTCTTACTTTATTCGCTAATGCAAAACGACGAAATAAATCATTTCAATGCACTATGTATCAGTGGACAGCTAGATACCACCACGCTCAATTTCATAAAGTGGTACCAAGGTTCCAAAAAATCTATCCCTCTTAGCCAAAAACAAGACAGCATTTCATCGATTTGATAAAGTTGTGAGTTGCATACAAGATGGATTCTTTTTTGAGTGCAATACTGCACTTACGAGGTGCAACATCCGTCCACCCTTTTGGGTAGGTGGTCATAGTCAGGTCACCGGTAGCAACGATGGCGCTTCAAATTGCATGAAGCTTATCACATCAGATTGCCAAAGTGATGGACACTTTATACGGAAAAGATGGCGAGCAAGTGGATGCAACAGATGCTGAACATCAGTCTTGTCTGCTAGCGATTGCCGCTGCGGAAGATCCAAATCCTCACTCCTTGAAACAGTGGATTATAACTGCCATTGGCGCCTCTAGCATTCACAGTTTGATGCATCGATTTTAGTCTGTCATTTTCCAAAAGAGTTAACCCTAGAAGTGTAATATAAAATTGGCGAAATGCAATTTGCTTTTAACCAATAATTTTGAAAATGACCCGTATTCAAATGAAAATATGATCCTTCTCAGACACCATGACTTATACGAAGGACCCAAGCTACTATATGGGTATGTATTTAATCCCACATCGTCCATGAAATATATATATATATATATTTATATAAGACTAAAGAATCAAAGATAATATTTCTAGCAAAGAAAGATTCTGGATTGTTCCAACTTAGCTCGCAAGGATCTGGAGCAGTCATTCGGGTGGCAGGTAAGAAATCAAAACATAATATATGACGTAATAGAGCAGAAGACAAATAAAATAAGATCGACAAAGAAGAAAAATGCTTGTAAGATAGCTCCAGCCATAGACACTTAGCGTTACTGAAGCCCCATCACTTTGACCTTTTAAATTTTCCAAATATCAATAGCAAGGCCATGATTGTGACACAACCGGATATGCTATTTGGCCATATTTCATTTCCTTCTAGATTCTAGTACGTTTGACACATCAAGCTAATCCACATGGGGCACAAGCAACAGGCAAATGCTTCTCACATTCTCGCCACCTTTTACCAGGGAACAGTATATATATGTGAGCAAAGGATGCTGAACAATTTTCACTCATTGCTCCACAGAGTAGAGCTCAAGTCGGCCATCTAACGTTTGGAGTTTTATGCCAGAACAAGAACTGCCAACAATAATACACTGCACAGCTGTAGCTCTTACTATTTGACAACGGCAACCTCAGCTTAAGACTCGTCAGTTGTGAGGTATAAAAAATGTCTATGTAGAAAGACAAAATTACATTGCACCAACCAATAGTTGTTTAAATTTCAATATTTATTTGTACAATTAGTCAACCTGGAAGGGCAAACAAGAGAAAATTTAACTGCACAGCACAAAACTAACCCACCTAGGTGGGGACAACCTCCCCATCAAGGGATGACGGTCCATCATCTGCCATAGTGGCAGCTTCCGATGTTTGCCGACTCTTCTGCTCCTCTTGCTCTTGGAACCCTTGCTTGAACCTATCGTAATTTGTCGGCTCACTCGATTTGAATGGTCGCTCACCCAGGACCCGGACCAAGTCATCTTGGTGCAGAACTTCCTTCTCAAGCAGCAGCTCTGCAATCTGCATAACATGATCCTTGTGCTCCTTTATCAGTTCTACCGTTCTCTGATAGGCCTTGGCAACCCATTCCCTCACCTCAGTATCGATGATGGCTCCAGTCTTGCTGCTGTAAGGCTTGGTCATCTCGAAACCATCATCCCTCTGGGGAAAAGATAGGAGACCGACCTTCTCGCTAAAACCATAGACAGCAACCTGAGCATAGGTCATCTTTGTCACCTTCTCCAAGTCATTCTGAGCACCAGTGGAGATCTTCCCAAGCAAAACCTGAAAGCCAATGCAATGAGGTCACTGTCTGATGTTTTACATATAACATCAGGATTATCATGACGAACAAGGATAATTTACAGCCTCCGGAATCTCATATTACATATATTATGTAGAGTTCTGCTGAAAAATGCAACTCAAATTCCACCAAGTCTCAAGGCAGACAACATGAATGTAGAAATTTCAATAATTCTCACATCACGAATAATCAAGCAGCGGATAATGAGATGCACCACCCTTTCTACAGCTGCCATGACCTAGTCATACTCAATGTCTTTTTCCTCTACATTTTTTGGGAGGAGGGGATGGGCGAAACCCCACCATAATCACACTAAACATCGCCTTCAACTAGGAAACAACAAAGGCTTCAAATCATAGCTTGATATGTTCACCAGCTAATGCTTGGAGACTCTAAAATCAAAATTAAAAAGAAGGAAAAAAGAACTTCATAACTAGTGGTTGAAAAGCAGATGCACCAGACAAAAGGTAACAGGAAGTAGCAAAAACCCAATGATATCACATTTAAGGTTTAGATATACGGATTTACTATTCCCAAGTAAACGGAACATATTCTGTCCCATCCATGAACGCATGATTGGCCATCCATTCCAATGGTCTAAATTGTTGATTGCATTCCACAGTTTTTATAAGCACAAGTAGAATGAAATTCAAACATTTTAATAGTCCCAAAACCATAGATAAATTTAGATCATTATTCTGTCCTCAAGCAAATAATCATTAGTGGTTGCATGATGCACACTCCAAAGTGTTTGAAAAACATTTTTGTTAAGGAATTTAACACTTTATAGATCATTAACACTGCATCAGCATGTATGAAATAAGCTGCTATTCAAATGGGAAGAAAAAATTTGCAAACACCATGCAAATAACCTCAAGGCCCTTCCCTCCGGTCCTAAAGACTTCAACGAGACAATGGTATGTTATTGATTTAATAAAAGCATCAAACATAGTCACAAATTCGGCATTCAAGAAGAATTTGGCTGGATTTAATGATTCAGAATTCCGGAAAAATTCAGAAAATTCGTCCAAACTTTAGAAAGAGTTCAGATGACAACAAATTAGTAAAAAAAATAATAAACATAAAATATGGCTTTCTAAAAAATTTGTAAGTTAATTTACTTACAAATAAGAATAGGAGAGGCAAAATAAACCAATAGTAGCAAAAAAACATCATGAATAGCAAGTATGTGCAGTATTATTAATTTGTAACACATAAGGATATATAGTATCATTAATTTGTAGCCCAAAATTTCTTAAATTGATCATGAATAAATCATAAAAGCCATTTATATTTCATTGATTCGTTTTCGGAGAATTATTCAGAGAATCGTCTGAGTCAAGAGAAAAGTCAAGAGAACTTTTCAATAATTTGGAGAATTTTGCAACTATGGAATCAAATGTGTTATTATACCTTGTGGCTGCCTTAATATTTTAGATGGTCCATGATGATTAGCAGGGAATTTTTTGAAGGAATAATCTCAATCTCAAATAATGTGAGTGCGAACAAATACCAAGAATCATTTTGATTACTAGTTATTTGAAAATAAATTGAGTTCCCGTTTACCATCAATCATTTAATAAACATAAAACTTTAGAAAGTAAATGAATGTTTAACACTGAGATTAATCAGAATAGAAAACAAATAAGCATCTCCAGATATTTCCTGATCCCACCGAATTGCAATATATAAAGAGAACTATAGTTTTGTACCAACAAAAAAAAAAAAGAGGAGAGAGAGAGAGAGAGAGGAAGGGGGAGGAGAGAGAGTGTATGAGAGTTACGGCATACAGCATCAAATTAGTCTATGGTCTACATTTTCAACCCTAGCTCCCTTCCTAAAGAGCTTTGATAGGATATTGAAAATGAGGCACCGAAAAGTTAGGTGTGAAAAGGGGCATTGGTATACCTCTTCAGATGCACGACCACCAAGTGTCATACACGTCATGTCAAAGAGCTGCTCTTTGGTCATTAGGAGGTTTTCATTGGGCACATACTGTGCGAAGCCAAGAGCTGCAGTTCCACGAGGAACAATCGTAACTTTGAGCAGGGCTCGGCATGCTCTAAAACCATCCAGCAACAGCATGACCCGATTCATGATAAGCAACAGTTCTACGTTCGAGCTTGCTAATTACCTGAAATCAAACATCAATGTGATTAGCTAGTCAGTGACCAAACTGAATATTATCTTCATATGATCTGCCATGGGAACATTCAACATTCTTATAATAAACTAAATGACTGCTGAACATTAAAATTGGAAATAAAATCAGTTCATTTTTGTTGCCTATGCAGGGAATAGAAATTGGAAGCCAAATATGTATTACTTTTTTGGGCATCCAAGTGATCAATGAAATGAATTGCAAAAATCTAGACTTGTCTCAAATGTTCCACCTAAAGTTCATCCATTCTTGGCCAAGATTACCACCATGAATCTACAAATGATTTGACACAACCACATGAAGAAAATCAAAAAAAGCTTTCACTTGGTTACATACATGAAATTCTAATAATAAGAAAGTTGAATGCTTGCTGGTAATGGGCACCAAAGGTATCCAATATCAGTCTGTTAGGGAACAGGTCCTTTCAGCAAAATTCTCCAACTCAGAAAATCCCAATCTACATCGAATACTTAACCAACGAGTACATAACATATGAACTAAAGCATTTTCTAGTCTGAAGTGCAGTTGTAGAAAATTAAACAGAAAAAAGATGTGTTCCCAATTTGCAGAATCAAAAAAATATAATTGGCATAAGCTGTATTATTCTGCACGTTGATGAAGGAACATAAGCCAACTAAGCACATGAATGAATTGAACCCCCATCTAACAAAGATGAAATTCCTGCAAGGTGGTAGAATTTTGGCATCTTTAAAGCCAATAAGATGAAAAGGATTTTTGCCTTGCATTACAGCTCTAATTGTCTTCCTGACCATCATTTCTGAACACTTCCTTACATCCCTTCTTAATCTTGCCATGCCTGTATATTAGGTGACCAATGACATCTAGTAAAAATTGACAGAGGTAAGTAAAAATACACCTGAAAATGTTCCTCTGAACAACCCTGTCAAGAAACTTCAACACTGAATGATTTTAAAAAAAATCTTTTTTCTTTTAATTAGAAGCTCTTATGTGATTGTTCTAACTTGTCAGTTTGAAGCAAAGCTCACATATATCTCCAAGGGACAAGATGCTTAGCATTTGCACTGTTGCTAACAAACACGAACTCTGCACATGCAAAACATTTGATTTGATACAAGAATCTCAAGTTCTCATATACATGTTACTATGTCCTAAAGCAAGGAGCCCTAAAAGATGGCTATATGAATAAAGTTTTGAAACCCTCGAACCAGATTTAAGCCCCACATCATAGTCCAGGATGCATTATATCCTTAGGGCTATAATGAAAATTGACTAAAATTCTATATAAATAAGACTTGCATAATTTGATTGTTTACTTGATTCTGTGATTCTAGTACCTATATATCACCAGTTTCAAAGAGACTAGAATGTTTAATAAGTTGCTCAAAAATGAAATTAGGCTCCAAGGAAATATTTACTTATGATAGATTCCGATTCTTAATAACAATAACTTCTTGGATAACTAGAGGACCTATTATGCTTTATCACATAAAGTTCCAAGAGTGTTGTGTCGTCATATGATGATTAAGAGCCTTTTCATTAGTAAAGATCACTTTAGGCATGTCATGGTGTCTTTATAAATATTGCATAATGTATACTGATAATTTTGTATCTTCTTCCTCTTTTTTTCCCTTTCTTCTTTCTCTCTCTCCTTTCTCTTACCATCTCTGATTACCTAGTGATAAAACTAACAGCGTACAAACCTTATGCACCACACAATCTAATGATTGGCATCATCATTTGTACCAGTTATTTACCATGATATGCTAATTTACAGGATCTTCTCTTCACTACCTCAATCTCAAGTCCAGCTCCATCTCTGATTTGGAACAATCAGATGCTCTAAAGTGCACAACAAACATTTATCTTCATGCATGTGTCTTTCCTATGGAGAGGTGAAAAGTTTGGATTACCCATTACACCATGCGCACAAGCAACTAATGGATCAACAATGATAAAAAAGCTAAATAAAGCTCTACAACAATGTGTAGAAAGAAAAATATGGCACATCTCATTCAAGCATGGATGGACAAGGATAGTAGAGCTAATATATATATAGAGGTCGCACATTCTACACACACAAAAAAGAATGGAGTTGTGAGAAGCCTAGCTCAAGTCCCTTTGATTATCAACAATCACCCCCACAAATCTCACCCGAAAAGAAAAAAAGGGAAAAAAAAGAGAAAAGAGAAAAGAATGCTTCCATGTCTAGTTTCTCACCAACAACACTCACTGGATTCCCTCTTTTGTGGGGAAAAAATATGATTAAGTGCAAGACATGGACTGAGCAAGTAAGGTATCTTTTACAGGAATTACCGCTAACCAAAAAGACAAATGTGATATATAATAATAAATTTAACCATTTTACATAGAGTGGAGATAATATTGTCCATGATAATTTGCACACAGTACTTTGATGAACTTGTCTAATGATAATCATTTTTCTCCTAGCTTAGATATTGGCTCATTTTTCACATTTTCAATAGCAGCAAATTTGTTAAATAGAATGTTCATGATGGATCATATAGTTGTTTATAACTGATGAAAAGATAATAAAGAATTCAAATAAAAAGCCCATAGATGATAAACAATATATGGGTATTTCATTCTACGGAAAAGAAGAGAATGGAGTTGAGCAATTAAATAACCTTATTTTTCTTCTCCAAGCCACCAATGATCCTGTCAATAGCAGCCTCAAAATGCTGCATTGTGACCTGTGTTTCCTCACTTCTTGCAGCAATTAAAGCAGCCTCATTGCAAACATTCGCAATGTCAGCTCCAGCAAAGCCAGGAGTGAGAGCAGCTAATCTTTGAGAGTAAAATGATGGATCATTATCTAGTTTAATCTTTTTAAGATAAATGCGGAATATCTGTTCACGACCTTTGATGTCAGGCTTATCAATTGTTATTTGACGATCAAATCGACCAGGTCTTAATAAGGCCTTATCCAGGATATCAGGTCGATTCGTACCAGCAAGTACAACCACCCCAGAGGTTGTTCCAAATCCATCCATCTCTACAAGCAACTGATTTAGAGTACTTTCACGTTCATCATTTGCACCCGAGAAGCCTCCACGTCCTCTTGCTCGACCAATTGCATCAATCTCATCGATAAATATTATACTAGGTGCGCACTGCCTAGCTTCTTGGAACAAGTTCCTCACCCTGGATGGTCCAACACCAACAAACATTTCTATAAAATCCGAACCAGAAATAGACAAAAAAGGCACATCAGATTCACCCGCAGTTGCTTTTGCAAGTAGCGTTTTTCCTGTGCCAGGAGGGCCTACAAGAAGAGCACCTTTGGGAATTTTGGCTCCCAACTCCTCGTACTTCTTGGGATTTTTGAGGAAATGCACAAACTCCATAATTTCTTGTTTGGCTTCATCACAGCCAGCAACATCCTTGAAATATACCTGGCTCACATAAATAAAATCATCAAGCAAGGAGCTAATACACATAAATTGATCATCAACCACCTATTCACTACATAAAACAACAAATATCACTTCATATCTGACATGGAAAAGTGGAAGCAAGAACTAGAGGTAATACAACCAAAGGAAAAACTGCAGACTGAGAAACTAACCTTATTTTTGAATTCTTGTCCATCTTGGTTACATGAGCTTTTCCGATGTTAAATATCCCACGATTCCCCCTTCCTGGACCACTACCTATGCTAAATCCACCCTGTATTCTCCTTCCCATCAAGTAGATAAGCCCCACAAGGAAGGCTGTTGGGGCAAATTTCAACAGTTCCTGGTACCAAACTACTTCGGAGACATAAGTTACAGGGACATAATCATGCGGATCTATTCCCAATGCTTCCTGAGCTTCCTCCAACTTTTCTTCGAATGATTCCACACTTCCAATATTGAAATAGTATTTATATCGGCTAGGCGTATGTTTAGCAGGAGTATCTGTCGTCGAACCATGGATTTCAATGTCCTGGGTTTGATTGTCTGTCTGTGGTGAGCTCCTGACATAAACTTTTGCAACCGATTTGTTGGATACAACAATGTGATCGACTAAACCAGGTTCCAATAGCTTGTTTCTGAACTCTTGAAACTAATCTGTAAAAGAGAAAAAAGTTCCAAATCATATGGTATCAGAATAAGTATAAAAATGTTCTCCAGTTATCTAAAAGGAAATTGCAACCACAATATGGAAAATTGGATGAACATGTATATTTTAATTGTTACCAACTTTTCAGAAGTTTAAGTCACCATATGTAATACGTGATTCTAGAAGCAAATAATGCATTTCTCAAATAACTAACCATTTTAAGCAAGATACTTGACTGTACAATGGTGGAAACTAGATATATCTAATGACTGATATATTGATCATTAAATTGTTAAATTTCCAGCCTGCAGAGCAAGCAAATGAGAAGCAACTACAGGGATTGTAAACATCAGTTGCTATTAATAAAAAAGTGAGATTCCAATGTGATGGATCCGAGAAAATGATGCAGAGATCAGAAGCTATAGCAAGTGGTGGTACAATGTCAGACACTGAATAAAGTAGTGAATTGGTGTCAATTTAGTGTGGCCAGCACAAGCCTCATCTACTCTATCAAAATAAACTGTCTTTTTGAACCACAAACTGTTAACATCTAGCACCAGACATTCCAGATTATGGTTGATCCTACCATGCATGAACCATGAATTACATTAACCCACCTTCCAATTCCTAGCTTTCATGAGCTACCTAAGCAATAACACCTCAGCTTTTGTGATTTTGGTTATTCATGTTCAGTTTAGCAAGATCAAAAAAAAAAAAAACGAAAATATCTATTCTCTTATTATCAGCATCTGTATACTCTGTAGAAAGGACTGCCAAATAAATCAAGGTCCTTTCTTAGGCAGAAGGATTTAAAGTGTGACATCAAGAAATATGCCAAAGTCCTTAGAGTGGCTTGGATACATATTCATTTAGCAATTTTTAGTGAAATAAAAAAGGGTGGAATGGTACCAAATATTCTAATGGGGACTCATAAACATACATTCACCATAAGAGGGAAGCTAGACCTACATAACTGTGTAGGTCTCTTACCTATGTAGGTCTCTTCCACCTATACACCATGTAGGCCCTACAAGTAGCACCTAATCTCAGAAAGCATCCCACCAGGTCATCACTAACCAACAGGGACAGTGAACCCACTTTTACTCTCCCTCATCATTTTCCTTGCTTATTGTGATGACTTTCATGTAGTTGTCATTACTGGGAATTTGAACATGACTGGAGCTTTATTCCCGTTTCCAATCAAAGAACATGGGAGGGGCAAGAGAGAAGAGGTGAGGGAAGGCATTGCCATGGAGACAGCCACTGCCACCCTCCAATACAGCCTGTGGCTGCTCACTGCTGCAAAGCATTGGCTACAAGCCTCCCAACACCTGTCTTTAATTCTTCTACAGCACAAGCAACAAATCTCACA
Organism: Elaeis oleifera; assembly: GCA_000441515.1. Taxonomy (NCBI): domain Eukaryota; kingdom Viridiplantae; phylum Streptophyta; class Magnoliopsida; order Arecales; family Arecaceae; genus Elaeis; species Elaeis oleifera. The sequence continues at coordinate 63,777 of KE505349.1, forward strand.
CCCAAAATAATATTAAGAACCATCCTTTCATGTGTATCCTTCCCAATCCCAAGAAAGCAAGAAGATGACCACCAAACCTGTCCCCCAAGAAGGCCCTCAGGGAAACTTGAAGCTCAGGCATGGCTTATCAACAAAGAATTCACCTAAAAAATTCTCAAAATCAGAAAGTAGTTCCTTTTAGTTAATGATCCCCATCATCTTCTACCCATTCTAGATAACCCAAACCCAAAGAGACGGCATTGTTGCTGCAACTGCCTGTGTTGGAGCATCCTCACCACCATCTTTATCATCCTTATTGTTGTACCCTTGGCATCTTTATCACTACTCAATCCCTCAGCATACTTCATTGGTTTCTCCATATCGTATTTCAAAATCATCATCACATTGCCAAAACCCAACAATATCAATATATGCCATGATGGAAGGTCCTACAAATGGTGCTGAACTTGGAGTCATAGCATCCATCATTGATGGAGATGAAGTTCGGGTTACTTGCACTGGGCCTCTCCAGTACTGGAGAGAATTCGAACTTGGAATGAGCAGAGGAAGTGCAATGGGTGGAAAAGAGAAGCAGATGGGCACAGCAGGGAGTTTACTGTCCCAATTAGTCACTAATGACAGTTGGTTTCTTTCTCAAGTCCGATGCCACATTTATCGCCTACAGGACATGTAGATGGGGGAAGCCTACACACGCACGTAGGTCTAGCATGCATCCTCACCATAACTGAGACATATTTGGTAAAAACAGTGGAACAACATTGAAGAACTGTATTGTCAGCAAAATAATTGAATAGAAAGGTCAAAAGACTGTAATATGCTTTATGTTTCCGCTACCCTTAACCAGCCTAGTTAAGACTGAAGAAACTCATGTAAAGTCCTTTGCTACCACTGAACTGAAGATTATGGATTATTTAACCACAAGAGTTGATGATTTAAAAAATACGGGCACACATAAATAATTTAAAAAACCAAAGTTGATGAATAGCCTTCACTTGCCAAAAATATTCCACTACCTGGCCTTTCCTTAGCAGTTTCACAATGAATCATGCACACTGTTGTGAGGTTATGCACCTCTGGAAAAGGAATATTTACAATTGATAAAAAGCTTTGCAGTTGTTGGGTAGGTGTGGTGGTTAGTTTTCTGTTTTCAACAAAGACCAAAATCTCCACTAAGCATCCACTTAAATACAATAAACTAAAAATGATATAGTAAGTTCACAATAAAATGTAGCAAGCTATGACTTAGTGCGAGTGTGAACACTGTCACAGTTTTCGACACCATCATTTGACATGTATCCCCATCATATAGTTGCACTAGGGCAATTACTTAATTCTATATAGAGTTAACTCTATATATGTGTAATTCAATGCATGCGCATATATACCGTCCATGTTGTATCTAAATTTTTGATATCTATTATGTCAAACACCACTATTCATCTTACCATGTGATACTCATGACCATGTCACCCATATCATAGGCAGAAAATCTATGCTACTTTGTGGTTGAATCCTCGGTCTTATAGCACAGCTCCTGAGAAACTCATATTAACATTGGACTTGAAGTTAAATGCCTGGTAATGGCTTAGGTCAACAGCTAAATTAAGAAACAGGGAGGTAGAGAACCAGCCCACTTATTGATCATATACCGAATTTAATAGAGGAACTTTGGAAGAGAGATGCGATGGCTGTGTAGTTTAGAATTATAAAGCAAGAAATTCCTCCTTTTAGTTATACACTGATGATGAAACCACTACATGGAAGCCAACAGATGGAAACTCCAGGAGTTTCAAATAAGAAGAAGAAGAAGAGAATTTCTGAAATCCACAAGTTCCTATCAAACTTTCCATAAAAGTTTGCACAACATTATCTATTTACTTGATATAATTAACTGGATGGAGTCAATTAAACCATCATGCAGATAGCTATTAAAGAAAAGCTGACCTCTTTCTGATCAAAAGAACCAGTAGAAAAAGATGAAAGCAACAAGCCAATAAATATAAGAGGAGCTAGGAAACTCTGCAACTGCTTCATGAAATTCTCCTGGAAATTTCCATGGTCATCTGCATTTGAGTTCTCTAAAGATAAGCAAAACAATAATTAGGCTCAAGTGCACAACAATTTATCAAGCTAATTTCTTGGGAGAAATATAACTTTCATTCCAAGCTTGAGCTAAGAACATATCACACAAATGCTGGATGAAGACTCAAAAAATACGTGACCTATTAGTGAAAAGGATCTGTATTTTGAATCACTTAAGTACCATCATGGGACTTGACATGTGTATGAACCATACAATGAGACATGCTCCTGCTATCTTAGAAGAGTTGTCAAATTGATTTGTGTATGCAATGACAATATATGTGATGTTAGCATTAACTCTTCTAAAAGTACAAAAAGGAAAGGCAATGCACATGGCATGAATTACATACCAGCTGCTTAAATAGAAAGTTTTGTACTAGCTTGGAGTTTTGTTGCTGCAGTAAGGTTTGGCTTTGCCAACACCATACTTCTAATGAGGCAGATGTGTCTAAAATATGACAAAGATACACTTTAGCCTTCAAAGCAAATTTGAAGCAGAGACTTGGGATAGGGCTGAAATCGGATTGGATATGGATAGGATACCAATATTATCCATATCCATATTTGTTTTTCTAAGAATATAAATACGGATACGAAAATTAGTCGAATGCAAAAATTCATATCTATATTTGTTTAAATGGATATGGATATAAAAAGGATAATAGAAGTATGGATATAAATACGGATATAAGTTGGATAATTAAATTTATAGCTACAGAACTAAAAATATTACTAAATGGATGAAAAATCGAGTTAACAACATATTAATATGGTTGTATATTTCCTTAAAAGTTAATGAGTGCTGTACAAAATTACATATAATTACAGATAGAATTGGATATTCAGATACGGAACAAATTCTATCCATATTCATATCCCTTTTTTTTTGATTGATATGCATATAGATATGGATATTAGTCGGTTGCTTAAATTTCGGTCCATATTCGAATAAATTCAGATGCGAAATAGATCCGAATGGATATTATCCATACCACTTTCACCCTAACTTGGGATCAAATTAGGGGCCATTGCTTGATGCAATTGTAGAGGCTTGGGCTGATAAGCACAGTGGCACAAGTTAAAGTCCTGGGGTAGCCACTTTGTGCAACAAAATACCAACAGTGAAGGCTATCTCTAGTTCGCCCCTTCCAAGATCCCAAATTGCCAAGACCATAATTGGGTAATGGACTTGAGATCAAACTTAGCAGTCTTTAGGGTTGTTTTTTGATGCATAAGCATAAATTGTCAAGCAAAAGATTAAACAAGTTGAGTTCCTATCTCTTGCTTAGAGGGTAAGTCTTAGTGCTATGGAATTCGTAACAGACCAAACTGCTTGATACATCTTGTAATGTACCATACCGATAGCATACTATAAATGCCATGTACTGACATAAGTATACCATATTGTACCACATACTAACACTAGGTGGGATTTCATCGATATGGGGTCCGGTACCGAGACGGCAAATCTTACTTGATGCAATGATAAAGTTCCTTCATTACAACCTCAGTATCATGGATTTGAAACACAAAATACCTTCTCTATATGTGGGGATAAGGCTATGTACATATGACCCCATAGCTTGCAATGGTGATAGCCTCCTGCTCTAGGACACCTTTTTTTTACTTCTTGCTTTGTGCTTGTCTAGATTCCATGACAACCCACTCAACCAAAGTCATGTATAGAAGATATGATATTAAGCAACTACAAGCTGATGTACATCAGTTGTATAAAAGGTTTCTACATTCGCTAACTCATTCTTTGACTTTGATCCACAGCCACATACTGATGGGATAGGACTCATAGGTTGAAGTGAAGATCAATGATGCACATAAGTAAGTTCTCCCAATCTTTAAAATAAAGAATTTTAAAAAAAAATGTATACTGCAGATTCGAGTACTTAAGTTTCATATGTCAAAATACACAAGGAAGAACTTCTCATTTAAGTAAACAAAACAACTATCATTTTAATAAGTTTTCACGCCTTCAAGGATAAGGCAACTTGAATCACTAGTACCTGTGGTGAATTATCTAGATGCTATTTATCATTCATAGAATTTCAAGGTTGAACGGTTCTAAATTCCACCTTTTACTTCCATAGATATAATAATAATTATAAGGGCTACAATCTTGGAAGAAAAACTTAATTTCAGTGCATGTGCACATACAATTAGCATTCAAGAAGACAGATTGACGTCGCCTACCTTTTGAATCTGATTTGTTATTCCCATCCCCTTTTGGAATTTCCTTCTTATTCTTCGGGTAGTAGTTCTCATAATCTACAAATTGAAAAGATAAAATTATTTACAATAACAATTATATGAGCAGAACGGAGCGGCCAACATGCAACATTCGATCAAAAGATTGAAACTGCCATAATGCCGCGTCTTACTCTTCTTCCTGGGGGATTCACTGGAAAAGAACCGCTTAAAACTAGGGTTTGCAAGCAGAAACCTCCAATCGTAGAGGCGATTCCCCGCACCAACGGCCTTACTTGCTCCGATGGACGTCAGATAACCCCTCAGAAACTCTAATCCGCCATTATCGCCTCGAAAGCAAGGCGATTGCAGGAGCGTTTCGTTCAGAACCCTAGACCTCGCGCCAAAACCACCCAGAAGAGCGGCCTGGATGATGGAAATCGGTGTCCAGAACATGAAACGCGGATCAGAGAACGATCGAACGACGAAAATATCAAGAAAATTGGGAGAGGGCTTACTCTTTGGGATCTGGAGCGTGCGGATCGAACGAGAGAGCGCCCGAGACTTGAAAAATTCATCCTTTGGTGCAATCGCACGTGGATTGGGAAACCTAAAAGCGATAGATCGGAAATGGACGGAAGTTTATAGGCGATGAGCCGGGGGGGAAGGGAGGGGGAGGGGGAGGGGGGATTGGTGAAGGAGACGAATCGCGTGCTCCGCTCGAGGGGACGAAGTGGGTGGTAGCATACCCCTGGTTTCAGACATAGACGGGGTGGGTAGCACGCCGCTACCCAGAGTCCCTCTTTTTGCCGCAGGGTGGTCAGGGGTGACAGCGTATCGTTGGTCGAATATTAGTATACCATTATTTATATTTATTTATTTGATAAATTAGAAACAGGCATAAATGTTGATTAGATACAAAATTGATGTTCGTATTTATTTTCAACAGATATGAATATAAAAATATAAATATAAATATAAATTAAATAATTAAATTTATGATCAAAAAATTAATAAATAGATGATAAATCAAATTAATAATATATTAATTAATTTATGATCATAAATTAATAATAGATGATAAATCAAATTAATAATATATTAATATAATTATATATTTTTAAAAATTATAAATATTATATAAAATAAATAAATTATAAATAAAAATTAATATTCAGATATGAAATAATTATCTATCCATATTCATATCAATATTTTTTTTGATAGATATAGATATGAATATAAATATTTATTAAATATTCAAATTTTTATATTAAAAAATTTAGATATGAAAATAAATTTAGATGGATATTATCCGACTCATTTTACCTCTAGTATCATTCCAATATGGTTACACGTATGAAAAAATTCTCAACAATATGTAAGATTAAGTTCTTTAATTTTATACTTTTTATAATTTTTATACCATATAAATTTCTCATAAAATCATTTATAATAGCAATACGTAGACATGATGCGCAATGGCTAATGCTACAATGTTTGTATTTTGTTGATCTAAAATAATAGATATATATTGTTACAAATTAAGTTGATCAATTTCTCAAAGCGAAAGCAGTGGCCTATTTGTTTATTTAATTATTTTTATCGTTGAATTTTAATGGATGACTGATATATCATACATAATCTAATATATAAATAAAACAAAAAATGTGAGAAAATTTATGAATAATTGAGATTATCCATGTAAATAATTATTTCTTATTTATAAATATTATCCGAAGAAAATTAACATTTCATAAGTCACGTATCAAAATTTTTCTCTCAAATAATTTTAATTTTAATAAAAATATTAAATTTAAATATTATATTATTAAAAATTATATTAAATATTATTTATATAAATTAAATGATATGATTAAAATATGAAATCCATTCATATGTACAATTGAGAATATGAATCCACACTAATATTCTGAATTGATAATATTTTTTTATTATAAATAATTTTTTGATAAAAAAATTAATTTTGAAACCCGCATGCAATGAACGAGTTTAAAATTAGTTATATATAAAAATATTAAATTTTAATATAAATATAGTCTTGTATCAATCATTACGTATGTCTAAGATTATTTAGGATAAAGAAGTTTGATACGATTTGACCTCTACCACTCAACGACCAGCGTTGTATTTTATCCATCCTTAAACATTGCTGAGTTCTGATGTCAAAGATATGATGTCACTTTACACGTTCACACAAGCAGCCAAGAAATGAACATGCATGTGGTCGGTTGTTAAAAGATGGTACGGGTGCATGTTAAAAACTGGTGGTGGAATATAGCATGGAAATTACTATATTACTAATTATATATTATTTTATTTTATTTTGATACAAATGGGTACTCACACTGACCTAGGATGAGATCTGAGAGCAGTAACATGCAATCATTAGCAAACTTCCCTCAAAGTTCAATTTTGGCTTAATGGGATGGGATTTCTATTTAAGCAAAAAGATTTGCTTTTCACAAATCCAATATGACACTAAAAAAAAAAAGAGAGAGGAGTTATAAATTTTAAATAACTAACAATTGGAGGATAACATTGATTTTAATTTTAAAATTTATGTCTTTTCAAATTAAAACTCCAACAAGAACTACTTAGCAACTAAGAATAACTAGGTTATCTGAGCGGAATGTGCAAGCAGAGTTGATTCATCCACTGTTATCTATTGCTTTTGCTTTCAAAAGAGATATATGTCAAGGGAAAAAGAGGGCCTTTATATTGCAAACATATCTCTTACGCTCTAGAAAAGAAATTGATGCTAACATATTTGAATCACACGGGTGTGAGTTGTTAGAACATGTTACTTTCATGGCAATAAAATTCATGCTTCGTCACATTATGTTATCTGTAAAATAGTTGTTATGGATGGTAAGTTAACCATCAACATGAAGTAGAGATCAGTTCTGGATACATATGACAATGTTATAGCATGAGATAAAGCATGTGCATGGTATGCTGTTGCTAGTTTTGGATGCTCGACAGAGATTTTATTGCATGTTATGCAAATAGGTCCATCAACAGGATGGATTGTTAATCCTAGATCCACTTTCATCCTAGCAAGAAACTTAAAGCTCCCTACCCCCATGACTGGATCCACCAAATGGTTTTTCTTTCTTAGTCCAGGCCTCGATCAAATCCTATGCATTTTCCTTAAGAACTATAGCCCATTTAGTGATGTAGCTCCACAATTGAGCCTTCTAGACTTTGGCCCTAGATGGGCTACTTAAACCGAAATTTTGATTACGGCGAGTTTAACGAAGCAGCTCTTCATGCTGCCTGGTGGACATCCTGATTTTGTACTTTTTAGGCATTTCTCAAAAAAAAAAAAATAATAGATTAGCCCCTAAAGCTATATTTGCATCTTAATCATTTTCTTTGTATTTATATTTTAACCCCTAAAATCTTGTAACTTATCTCTTATATATCCTGAAGTTAATCCAACTAGAAAATAATGAAATGTTTTACTTATATTCTTCTAATGATGTTAACTAAATATCCCTCATAGCCCTCAAACGTAATTAACCTCTTAATCCATGCCTCCCCACTATTGATCCACTAGTGGTCAAGTCTAGAATGAGTATCACATCCTAAACCGAACATCTGGATTGGATATGTGATGGTCGTACACTCTTAAGATAAAGTCCTAAAGAATATGCTGGGCTTATAAGATCACTTCGTTGCTCGAACTCCAGATCAAACCCATCCAAAACTATGTACCCTGCAACTCTGAAAAGAAATAAAGAAGGGTTGTGAGCTTTACAACTCAATAAGAATCTCCCACACTCACATCAGCATGGATATGAAATATCTTTAATAAATAGACATAATTGATAGGAAATAATAAAATTCATATATCATCAGTTTGATAGTTGAATGATATCATCACGTACAATTTTATTAAATATGTTACATGTCATAGTTCAACAATTATATTCATCAGTAATTCAATAAGATTACTTATCATTTACTGATTAATATAATTCTGATCTAAATAATATTATTATTTTAGCACTGGACTAGACCCGCTCATGCTCCAACCCATGGTAGGCCAAGTACACACCATGTTTTCGTCCGTGGCCAGCAACTACATCTCAACCTGTGATTGATATCATAAATGTCATGTTTCACATGTACTGGATAGTTCAGATACCTTTCAATGAGATACGATTCATCATCTTAATTTGATTTTGGTACTAAACTAGTCACAACTATGCTCTAGCCTGTGGCAAGCCAAAACATCTTAGTCCATTGCTGATATGCCAATATTTCACATATAGCCGACTAATCCACATGCTCCTCTTTCCCACGCTTTAAGTTTGTCTTTCCAGTATTGGACTAATTGCAACTATACTCCAATTCGTGGTTGGCCAAACATAATGCTACACTCCAGCTCGAAGCTGACCCAGTATACACACCATATTTTTTGCATGGTCAAACAATCCAAACACCACCCATACCCCATCCATATTATTAAAGTTATAATCTGATTTTCAGCATTAGATTAGTCATAGCCATACTCCATCCCATGGCAGGCCAAAATAATGCCACACCTCAGTCTAAGATTGATCCAATGTATAGACCATATTTCTTGCATGACCAACTAATCTAGATGCCGCCCATCCTATCAATTATATTAAATTATGTTTTCTTTACTCAATAATCATTAAGCACAAATTAATCATAATTCATATAATATCAATTCAACAACGTATAAGGTATATACCGATAGATATAAAATATACATTAATCATATGTATTTAATTTTCATAAAATGTAGATGATCATGTTGAAGAATCCTTACCTTTATTGGCGATCGACTCGATCACAAAATCGATGAATTCTTCGATCTAAAACTCGAGCAAAGTATTTGACTTTACACCATCTTGTTCTAGTAATTACTTACCTATAGAGCCAATCCTCACCATCAAACCGATTATAACGTCAAAGATCACTAATGGAAAATTACAGAAAAAATCAGGATAGATAGTTGTAAGATGCTAGTCTAGGATCTCGAATCTCAGAACTCAGTCAAGACACCTCCTAGCATCGACTCAACCTATCATGTACCTAGATCCTCCATTGATCCATAAAATCTTTAGAGAGAGAAATTCATGAAGAGAGAGAAACTCATAGAGAGAGAAGGTGGAAGGTGAGAGGAAGAGGGAAGAGAGAAAATCTCTCTCTTTTTTTTACAAATTCATCAACCAAGCTAAAGAGAGAAAAAAAATAAATAAAGAGGAGAGAGAGAGAAGAGAGGCAGCCCTCTCGCTCTCTTTTTCTTCTCCTTCTTTAAAATGGGGCACTTGAACACCCTCTTATTTTTTTCTATTCATCTGGCCATGGCCATGGGATCTAGGATGACTGCCAACGGTAGCATCTGATGTCGACTGAGATGCGACCTTGATGACGACCATTGCCGTCGATGGTCAGCAAAATAGAGGAAGAATCAGAGAACAAGGAAGACCTTGTTCACCAAAGATCCAGTAACTTGCTGGACCAAATCTGACGACAATAAGGCTAGAAATAGAAGAAGGAGAAGGGAGAAAGCATTATCTTGGTTCGGCGATGCCCATAATGAGAGATCCAGCGATTTCTCCAGCAAAATCTCAAGAAGAAACTCGATAGAAAAATATCAAATCCGAGACAATTTTCGAGCAATTTGTGGTGGGAAACAAGGAGGAAGAGGGGGGTCTCTATTTATAGGCTAAAATCCCATGTAATTTCGGCCATACTCAATCCCTTTCTCCAACGAAGTCGTGAGAAAAAGAAGACTCTGATGGAGTCTTCTATTCTTGCCTCATGTGCACCACACGCATCAGGGTTTTTATTTTTTTATGCTTTGAGATTTGTGCCAGAGGGTTAAAATTCTAGATCCTCACAAAGAGAAAATGGAGAAGTGAACAAGAAGAGGTTGAGTTCCGAGCTTTATTCATCATTAAGTTGAGGATATTTTTTATCTTTTGCAACCTTGTTAAACTTAATCAGTTCAGTTGACTAAGACCAGTGGAAGGACAAATTTGTAGAATTAGAGAACAATACAAGAATTATGAAAAGATGGATTAATATGTATACATGAAAGAATTTCATGGATTTATGAGTAAAAATACACAAAAATAAGCCCCATTCTCTTTCGCATAAAAGATACAGCCCACACCCTCTTTGGAGATGGTTGTTGTCACCTACATTGAAAGATCTAGAACAATGCTTATCAGAAAAAAAAGATCTAGAACAATAAATGATTTGTTTTATGTAGTCTGCAGAAGGCTGACATCTAAGTACATTTTCTTTCTTTGGATGTATCTTCACTGCATATATTTAGGTGCTTAGTAAGTCCAAACAATTGCTTAGGATGCTAAAGCCTTTTCTTTAGTTGTAGCGAGTAGTTTTTTTTCTTAGTACAAATGGGCCATTACACCATTCTAGTATGAGTGCAGTCTAGAAAATTAGAGTACAAAATATCTCGCAGGACCCAAGGACAATCATCGCTTTCACGCTAGGTCCAGTCTCTGATGTACTCAGCAACAAAGAAGCAGCCCAATCCATGATGCTGTTCACCTTCCAAAATAGGTGCCGGATAGATGATGTAGTGGTATGACAAAGGGATCTTTAGATATTGCAGAACAGCAGATGGATCTCCAAATGCTTCGGCTCATTCTGAATCCAGCCAATGACTGTAACCAAGTCGTCCTCAATGAAGATCCTCTTAGCTCGCAATTCATGTCTTATACAGATGATACTCGTCCAAACGGTGTGGAGATCCACCTCAGGAATAGATGGGTTGAAGAGATGAGATCCCCCAATAGCCAACAACTAGACGTCCAGGCTCCGGATGACATAGCCCTCCCCCAGTAGCCAACAACTAGACGTTCAGGCTCCGGATGACATAGCCCACACCACCCCTGCCATCTCTAACACTCCATCAAAGTCAATCTTGACAAATCCTGAGGGTAGGGGCTCTTAGGAAATGAAAAGAACCCTCCGAGCCACTGCAGGCATAGCAAGACAGTCCCAACAACTCGTGGCATCAAGGGATATGGCAACAGTATCAAAGCAGCAGTACTACTCAGTTAAGCAATGAGCTTTCTCCACCACCCACTGCACGGGCATAATCTCAGCTTCGAAAATTAGGCTATTCCTGGACAATCAATTTTGATAGGCATTGTAAGCCATCCTAATACCACAAGTCAACTACTCGATCATACTCTAGTGGACCGCACCGAGGAAGGATGAAAGCCAAGGGCCACTATCAGCACCTTAGGTCTGGCCACCTGCCATCTCCTAAATCAAACACGCCCTCGGATAATGGAGCAAGGTATGCTCCATCGACTCATCCTCCAATCCATACTCAGGCAGGTGGCTGGAAGCTCCATACCTGTATCTCTGAGAAGTGTCCGAGTAGGTAGTCAATCCCAAGCAACCTTCTAGAGGAAAAGTCTAACTTTGGGGTGAATGGCCGCACTCTAGATCGAAGCAACCTCGATCCTCCTCTCCGATATTGGCCTGCTCATCATAGCAAGGTCCCTAGCAAAAATCTTAGGATAGCAAGATTGGCTTCACACTCTCAAGTCATGGCTTCGATAGACAGGAATTGAAATGGCAAAAATCCTATCTGCAAACAAGCCCCAAAATAGGGATGTCATCCTGAGTCCTTTAACCTCTGCCATTGGCTGTAATCAAGTCATAGACCTGCATGTGATCGTCCACCTCCGTGCTGACATAGGTCAGCCAGCATGAGAGGGGCAGGCTAGAAAGCCACATATCTCGACTCACATCAATCGAAGTTCTGTCATCAATCTGTCATTTGATCTGGGCCATCACCTCAGAAGCACGGATACAAATCTCTCTCTAGATAAAGGAGCAACCATAACCAATCCAAATCTCAGACCCTTAGCTCCAAGCCCCATATCGTTTCATCATTGCTGTACTTCATAAGCAATCAGGCTAGATAAGAAATCTTATAGCATGTTTGGTAATCATAGTCTCTCTCCTAACCAACAAGGATTGGATCTCTAGACCCCCATCATGTATAGGCTGGTAGACCACCTACCAAGAGATAGGTGAAGCCCTTGACCACCTTACCTTGAACCCCATAAAAATTTGGAACTACTGCTTCAGGCCTATAAGACAAGCATACGACACAACAATGTTTGTCAGAAGATAAATCGGGATGGATCTCAAAACTGATCTCATGAGGATAGTCCTCTTCATCCTGGAGAGGGCGTTGGCTTGCTAGCCCTCAAGTCGATCATGGACCCGCTGCTCTATAGGCTTACAATCAACCCTCTAAACTCTCTGCCCCATGATAGGAACTCCTAGATAGGTCAGGATCCCAGTCTACTTATGAATCCTCAGTTTGTCCCTGATCGTCTACTTCATCTGGACCTTTGTCTTGGGGCTGAAAGTAATAACAGACTTCTGTAAATTCATCAGCTAACCAGAAGTCCAGCAGTAGGTCTCTACAATAGTTGCAAAGCACCCAGCATTTCGAATGGATGCTCGACAATAAGCAGACAGTCATCTATGAAGAGAAGATATAAGATCGGCTGAATCTCAGGGATAGACCAGTAGGGTTCCAACTCTGCCCCCTGAAGCACCGCCCGAAGAGCACAAAATAAAGCATCAGCATATAAAATAAAAAGGTAGGGAGAGAGGGCACTCTTAGTGAAAATAGCTTACCGAATGGAAGAAGTCCATCGGACACCATTGATCAAGATGGCAAAGCTTGGGACCTCCACATAGTCCATGACCCAATCCACCCATCTATCCAAGAAGCCAAACTCATAGAGCATCCGACGTAAAAATTGCCAACTCACATGGTCATATGCCCGCTCCATGTCCAACTAGATCGCCATCAGGCTCTGGTGTGTGGGAGCATGTCGTAGATCATGTATAAAGTCCTAGATGAGCAGAACGTTGTCGGTGATGCAGCAACCATGAACAAAGGCACCCTGCTCTGGGCTAATCAAGCGAGAAATAATTGACTTCAGTTGTCCAACTAGGACCCTCATATATACTTTATAGAGAGTGGTACAAAGATTGATTGGTCTGAAGTATCCCGAGACTGACGCATCAGGTCTCTTCATAATGAGGATGATCAGTGTCTTCTTCCACTCCTAGAAATGCTTTTGGAATCAAAACCAATTGCATCACCTCGACCACCTCTCCACCAATGATAGTCCAATAACGAAGAAAAAAGAGAGGGAGAAAACATCACCATCTAGCCTTGAGGCTTTGTCTTCCCCAAGAGACTAGAGGGCCCCCAGCACCTCCTCAGCAGACATAGAATGAGTCAAGGCTACATTCTTCACATAAAAAATGCTGCACACAGGCTGGGACCCCTGAAGGGGGCATCCTCATTTAAGAGAGTGGTCCAGCATGATATGAAGAACTAAAAAATTTGATCCCTGATCTCATCCCTATCCTCCACCACACTACCATCGCTCTCCCTTATACGATTGGTAGACTTTTGGATCATTATCGACTAATGGAAGAATCTGATATTTCGATCACCCTCCTTGATCTGTTGCATTCTAGACTTCTGCCTCTATAGCATCTTCTACTATCTTAGGAGAGAGTGGTGCACGAAGGGCTTATGATAAAACTCCCCAGCTCAGGCTCTTAGAGACCCCCCTCTTAATCCTCTCTCCTCTGAAGCTCCACAATATCTGCCTCCACCTCTTCGATCCACCTGAAGATATCACCAACCTCAAGGTGGTTCCATCAGATGAGCCTGTACCTAGCCAACTCAAGCCTCCTGGTCACCTAGCACCTCGCATCGTCATAAACCGGCATCCTCCAAACCTCTCTAATCATGTCCCACGACCTCGGATAAAAAGTCCAGAACTTCTTAAACCTGAATGGAGCCCTAACAAGCACAGACCATAGGTAGTGATGAGAAGTGGATAGTGGTCCGAAGCGATCCTCGGGAGGTGCTGTATCTGGTGCTTGAGAACCGTAGGAACCAATCGGTGGTAGCAAGCACCCGATCAATCCTCTCCCAGACCCTGACAACTTCAAGATGGTTGTTGCACCATATGAGCCTGAGTCTGATGTAGCCAAGGTCAATAAGGCCCAAGTCACCGATAAAATCTCTGAACTCTCTAGAGTTAATGCTGTCTATAAACTACCTCCACCTATCTTCTCGTTAGAGTCCATAATATAATTGAAATCTCTAGCGACAAGAGAAGGCAAGTCCTACAACATCAATCTAGATACCTCAAATCAGAGAACGCTTTGCTCCCTATATTTAGTGCTCTTGTACATTCCAGACAGAAGCTAAGGACCTCCAGTCTGCTCCAAAATGATAAGTGCCACCTGCTGCTTGCACTTGTGAAAAGCATCCACCATGACCAAACCATGGTGTCACAAAATCATGATCCCTCCGGACAAACCATGGGACTCTACAGCGTAGGTGCTCCATGCTGGTGGGATCTATCTTTTGGCCCGGGCAAGGGTCATCCTTGATAGACGGGTCTCAAGTAGGACATAAATATCGAGACAGTATTGCTGGATAAGTCTTCCAAACATTATCCAGAATGAGGGCTTCTTCATTCCTCAGGCATTCCAGATCAGCAATCTCATTGGGCATCTAGTGAGAGAGGGGATCCACACCAGTACCCCCTCAATCTGGTTATCAATCTCTATCTCAACTGCCATCGAGTCCATTGATGATGGACTCTCCTCCTCTCCTTAGATAGCCTGCCTTAGCCAGACCACTGTCTCTTCATGATCCATGACTAGGTCTTCTGACATGGGCTCCAGATGCACGATGCTACCCTCCAACATGGGTGCTAACTCCTGCTCACTATGATACATCGCCATTGGGCCCTCAAAGTCTAACTACAAGAATTCAGACTATTAGCGACGGTTAGTTATTGTCATTAATAGTCTACATACCGTCGCTAATAACTTCACTATTATTAATTTAGTTATAACAGCCAATCTAAAAAAATCTGATCGCTAAATATACTTATTAGTGATGAAAACTCTAACCGTCGCTAATAAAGCTATTAGCGATCGCTTTAGTAATGAAAAATTTTATCGTTAATTATTTTTTAATTTTAAATTAAATTTTAAAAATATTAGCGATGGTATTTCATGACTAATGCCGTTACTAATAATTATTAGCGATCAATAATACCATCGCTAATGCCATCTCTATTTTTTAATTTAAAATTAAATATTTTTTAAAAAATATTAGTGACAGCATTATCGTCGCTAATAAGTATTAGCGATGGTATTTTTCATCGCTAATACCATGGCTAATAATTAATTTATTTTTTTAAAATAATAATAATAATATTTTTTAAA
>KE505349.1:134428-147002 GCA_000441515.1 Elaeis oleifera
CCCTTCAATGAGCGGCCCAGCATTGAAGAGCTGACAACCATAATGCAGATAGATGAGGAATCCTCCTGGATCGACCTACTTATCAGTTATTTTAAGGAAGAAATGCTGCCCGTGGATTGGAAGGAGGCTCGAAAGAAAAAGTATCAGTCATCCAGGTACCTCTTTCATGAAGGAAAGCTGTATGAGCGGTCTTACTCACTACCTCTTCTCAAATGCCTACGACTATCTGAAGCCAACTACGGACTCAGAGATGTGCATGAAGTTATTTACAAAATCATATTGGCAAGATAGCATTGGCTTGCAAACTCCTCCAGTAGGGCTACTATTGGCCGACAATGCAAAAGATTGTGAGAACTATGTGACATGGTGTGAAAAGTACCAAAAAAATTCCAACATACAATGATTGCCCATAGTGCCGATTACTCCCATCTGCACCCCCTTACTTTTGCACAATGAGGGATGGATATCCTCGGCCATTTTCCACAGGCCTTAGGTTAATGTAAGTTCTTGCTCGTCGTCGTGGAGTATTTCACTAAATAGGTAAAAGCCGAACCATTGGCCCGCATCATAGAGGCAAGGATGATAAATTTCATCTGAAAATCAATCATATGCCAGTTTGACCTACCTCGAGTACTGATCACAATGGATGTCAGTTCACAGGGACTAAGTTCGAAGAGTTCTTTGAAGAACATGGGATCCCACATCACCTTACTTCCGCACCCATCCTCAGGTCAATGGTGAAGCTGAGGTAACCAATCGCACTATTGTGCGAGGGCAGAAGACAAGGTTAGACAAAGCCAAAGGGTCTTAGACTGATGAGCTTCACCATGTGCTTCAGGCATACTGGATGGTGCCAAGAGTTCTAACAGGAGAAATTCCTTTCGACTTAGCCTTTGGGATGGAAGCAGTAGTCCCTATTGAGATTGGGGTCCCGTCGGCACTGGTGGAGAACTATGATGAGCAGACTAATTCAGAAAGACTGCAGGGTAACGTAGACCTACTTGAAGAAGCCAAAGAAAGAGTACGTGTCTGAATGGCAGCTTACCAACACAAGGTTGCTCGATATTACAACTCCAGAGTCTGAAACAAGATCTTCAGGGTCGGCGATCTGGTCCTATGCAAGGCGGAAGTTTCCAACCTGGGGAGCGAGGCAAGCTAGCCTCAAACTGAAAGGATCCATGCTAGGTAAATGAAGTCATCAAGCCAGAAATCTACCGACTGAAACAACTAGATGGAACAGCACTCTCCTGACCATGAAATTTAGAGAATCTCCGAATATACTATCAATAATGTATTCCATAACCCTCCACAATAAAATTCTCATTTTTTGAAAATAATGGTTCTTGTCTGCTCGTCAATCCATAAAAAATTAAAGGAGTCTTCGATCAGCTTTAAAGATAAAAGACGGTCTTTGATCGACTAGTCAGTTGAAGGAGCTTTTGATCGGCTTTAAAGATAAAAGATGGCCTTTGATCGGCCAGTTAGTTGAAGGAGTCTCTGATCGACTTTAAAGATAAAAGATGGTCTTTGATCGGTCAGTCAGTTTAAAGAGCCTTTGATCGATTTTAAAGATAAAAGATGATCTTTGATCGATCTGTCAGTTGAAGGA
Source organism: Elaeis oleifera (assembly GCA_000441515.1). Taxonomy (NCBI): domain Eukaryota; kingdom Viridiplantae; phylum Streptophyta; class Magnoliopsida; order Arecales; family Arecaceae; genus Elaeis; species Elaeis oleifera. Next base: position 136,038 of record KE505349.1, read on the forward strand.
GTCTCTGATCGACTTTTAAAGATAAAAGATGATCTTTGATCGATCCGTCAATTGAAAGAGCCTCTAATTGATTTTAAAGATAAAAGATGGTCATTGATCAGTTAGTCAGTTGAAGGTGTTGGATGTATGTCCTAGAAGCCAATATGGCTGACACATTATAACAACTCTAGAACATAATTTTATATTTAAAATATTAATTTAATCAATAAAATATAAGTTTATTTTATTCAAATGTGATGTGTCCTTGAATCGTCCATAAAATTAATACTTACGATACATATTCTCAAAGTGTTAAGAATTAGAGACATATATAATTAATTTCAAAATTACTCCTGATCATATTATCATCATAAGGATGGTGTACGATCCAGATAGACTGGCACACAGATCACTTTTTTTGGGATAGATGAGTCTCTGGTCTATAGTGTGGAGTCACTGAGTGATGAGTATGGATAGTTGTTAGAGAATAACTAGTATTAAGCATGACTATACGAGAGATCACTTAGATTTTTACTCAATCGTCAGTGATCATCTCAATGCTGCAGTTATGTAAATGATCTTTTGACCTGCGATGGTATGATTGCTCATAGTGAGGCTGCTGGTGTTTGACTGACATATAAACATAGCCTCATGAGTCCTTGTAGTGGATATTGATGATAGTTGGTCTACTGCAGGAGTAGAGTATGCATCTAGATGGAATTTATCGATCTTAATAAAGAAGAGAAGTCCTATAGAATTTAAGAGGCTAAATCCGTGAGTCTACGACCACAGCAGTATGATTGATGAAAAGAGTTTTTATAAGAATCACAATTAGACTTGAGCTAATCAAATCTATCATATGACTGATGATGGAGTTTGATGATTTATCCATAGTCTGCCATCTAGTCGAAACTCATGATAGAGGGACTGAATCACACAAAAATTATATCTTAAGATTCTTTTTCGATTCTATTGGGTTACCACTATATACTGCTAGATATCACTGGTAGATTATGAGAGCTCACCAAGATTGTTCAAGATCGACAATTCTTGATGAGTTAGAGTGAAATTGTTCCGACCCATTGAAAAGAGTTTCAATGATACTATGATAGAGATCATGGAATATCTCACTACCAGACAGAATTAAATCTATAGGATCACACAATAAAGAGATTAGATCCGGATTAAGCAATTAGACTTATGAAGTCTCAATTGGATTTAAAAAATTCTATTGAATTTAGGATAACCTTGCTAGCACAAGATTGAATCTAATATTTTCTTTATATTTGAATTACTTATATGATAAGATTGATTCGAGTTAATTACCTAATAATGACCTAAATGAATTAGATTCATTGGGCTTCAAATGTTGGGTGTCTAGAGTTTTGGATCATATGCATTAAGGATTCAAACCGTTAATCAATTCCTTGATTATTTTTTGTGGGGCGCCACTTGATTTGATCAAGTGTGGACGTACCCACTTTAATTGGTGGCATGAAGGACTAGGGAGGGGTGCACCCTCTCCCTTATATGGTGTATAAGAGAATACCCTGGACGGTGCCAAGGGTTGGCGCTTCCTTGTTTCATGTGGGCATAGGCAAAGGCAAGAGCTACAAGGATTCCTAATGCGATTAGGACTTGTATAAGAGGGCTCTTTGGTTTTGAATAAGATTCAAACCTTTCCTCTATTTAAATGGCCTTCCTAAGGATCTTCACATTAGATTTTCAGCAAGCTCCAAGTCTCCTACAAGCCCCACACCTCCCTCTCTCCTCCCTCTTGGTTCCAACACACAAGCTTATTGGGCGTCCTCCATCTTCCAACGCACAAAGGAGTTGGGAGGGCACCTTTTTGATTGTTGATTTTCAAGTCTTGGTTGCTACAAAATCAAGGGAAAGAGACTAATAAAAGAAAAAAGAAAAAATCAAAAAAATTAAAAAATTGATCGTGATCCAGACTTCGTTCAGATTTGCAGGGTGATTCATTCTTAGAGAAGAAAGATTAACATTAAAGAGGACTGTTCTAGGCTAATCTTAAGTGGATACTCATAGAGATCGGGTACTTACACGGCTAAGAGAGAACCTACTTTCTTCTAGATCTAGATTCAAAGAAAGAATTAGCGAATCAAGTATGTGATTCGATCATATATTCAATTTCAGCATAAAATCAGCATGTATTCAATTTTAGAATATGAAGTAGATCCATGTGTTCTTTATTTTATACATACATATTCTAAATTAAAAGATATTTAATCCTAATTTACTATATTATTAAATTTTTTTTTTGTAAACACACATGCATGCACTTATATGAAATTTCAATAGTGGTATCAAAGCTACGGATTTCATATGCATGATTGACATACATATTTTTGAAAAAAATTTAAAATCTAATTTTAATTGATACATGAGATGTATGGATGTTTAATTTGAATCTAAAATTTATTTTAGATCTTAATTTTAGTTTATATATGTAATATATGAAGGCATGCATAAATCTAAAAATTATTTTAGATTGATTTCTAGTATATATATGTGATGCATGTTTGCATGCTTAAATTTTAAATTATTAAGATCTGATTTATAACTAATATATGAGATGTATGATTACATATTTAGATCTAAAATTAGTTTAAATTAGATTCATGATTTGTATATAAGATATATGATATTATGTCAAGATCTAATTTTTTTTTAGATCTGAATTTTACATATATATATGAGATATATGCTTGTATGTTAAATTTAAAATTAATTTTATGATTTAAAATTTATCTTTCATGTAAAAAATTTAGATATGAAATTTAGATTTATGATCTGAAATTTATGTTTGTGCATATTGGTTTTAGTCATGGATAAATAAAAATTAGGTCATGTAATTAGATTACATCTAAGATTTTTGATTTGAACATAATGAGTCTAATTTAAGTAAGTAATTGATCAAACCAAGTCAAGTGTTGATTAAGATTAGGTCAATTAAGTTTTAGATCATATAATTATTGTTGATCAAATTAAGTAAATTTCATATGTAGAATCGATTAACTTAAGGACCTAATTCGACTCGATGACTTGAGCTAACCTATTTGGACCAATTGACCCATTGATATCTAAGATAAGTAATTGAAAGATGATTATTTAATTAGTTCCATTCACTGATCTGATCAATTTATTAGTGTCTAAGGAAGTAATGGGAGACCCCATCAATCTCAACTTACCTAACCAATTTGAAAAATTGAGTTTTAAATATAGTTGCTGGTGGTTTGGTTTAGCCCATACCAATTAGATCAATCATATGATGACTGATTAGATGAGATCTAAATCTAAACCTCTCCATAAATATTAAATCTAAAGATCTTCCACTATTGTAGATGTGTAGGCATGCTACTGATGTTGATTATTTACGGCTGATCATAGTGGTTCAGTTGCACTGAAAATATGCAACCACTCTATTAGCAAAGAGTTGCTCTAGGGCAAGGATGGGGTTGGGCCCAATATCTGTCAGATGATGGATCCAATGATGACTTTGTACCTGCTTGTAAATGATGGATCGAGCTTAACTAAGGAGTGTGATAAATATCTGTCAGATGAGATCATATGACTTAGAGATCAAGTCACTACAACATGCTTAGAGAAACATCTGTATAAGGAGTTGTCTATGCATCTGTGTACGTATTATCAATATCTATCAGGTGAGGTGCATATCATCGGTAGGACCGCGCACCCACTAGAAACCTAGTTGTCATGTTAGGATTTTCGCTTTTCATCTGGGAAGTGTAGGGATCCAAAAAAATAGTGAGAGTTTTATTTGCCTCTTAAAGTTTCTAAAATAAATATAAAATTTAAAGTACAAAAATTTAATTTGAATCTCTACTCTCGCAGTTAAACCATATTAGCTTCAAACCCTCTAGTCCATATCTTTGAATCCAATTATTTGATCGGAACCAACTTTAAAGACTAGCTAAGAAACCTCAAGATTGTCTTAATTTCTAAAAAATTAAGATATATATTTGATCAGGACCCTCCAGTGTTACCAAACCATCCTAGTGCTGAGCAAAGAACATCATTTGATAAATGGATGGATGAAGACAGCCAGGTTAAGTACTATGTGCTAACTTTCATATCAAATGAGTTGCAAAGTCAGTATGAGCATATACCCATTGCCAGGGCTATGATCACTCACCTACAATCGTTGTATGGTGAGTAGAGCTGCATAGCATGCTTCAAAGTTCCAAAAAAACTCTTCAATATGAAGATGCATGAAGGGCAGTCCGTCCATCAATATTGTATGATAATAATCAAGGACGTTGGAGAGTTTGAGAAGCTCGAGCTAAATATACAAAATAAATTACAGATAGATTTAATCCTTCAATTTTTTACTAGTTCATCTAATCAATTTATTATAAATTTTATATGAATAAATTCTAATGCACCATATCCGAACTGATAATAAGTTGGTCACTACTGAGAAAGTTTTGAAGAGTTCAAGGGGTACTGTTTTCGCTGTGGAGCGAACTTTTTTATTCAAGAGAAAGTCTGATTAAAAGAAGAAGAGTAAACCTATGAAGAAGCAAAAAAAGGACAGCAAGCTAAACAAGGATGTTCCGAAGAAGGCTGCAGTGAAAGAAAATATTTCTACTATGATGTTGAAGGTTATTGGAGGAGAAACTGTCTACTCTACCTGAAGAGCTTGAAGACTAAGAAAGGTGATACACTTTTGGAAGGTTTATCAAATATGCTCATAATTGAATCTAACCTAACACTTTCTTCTACTTCTAGTTAGATATTGGACTCTAATTCTAATGCTTATATATATACTTTAATGTAGAGTCTACTAAAAAGTAAGAGATTAAGGAAAAGTGACATGATCTTTTGGATTGGTAATGGAGCAAAAGTTGTTGTAGAAGCCATTGGCACTTATCCTCTTCGATTATTGTTATGGTTTAAATTAGATTTGAAAGACTATTATTTTATACCTGTAGCTAGTCGAAATTTAATTTTCATGTCTGTGCTAGCATAGGATAGTTTTGATTTCAATTTCAATAAAATTTTATTCCATTTATTTACGAATAAATTGGTTGCATATGGTCTTTTGATTGACAGTCTTTGTCACTTGCATGTTGATACGAATGTGAATATAAACGAGCAAGTAGTGAGTGTCGTAGGTCAAAAAAGATCCAAAGAAGAAATTAACCAAAAATACTTGTGGTATCATAGACTAAGCCATATTGGAGAGGACTGGATAAACAGACTGAAAAGGATGGGATCCTTGACTCTTTTGGTTCTGAGTGGTGCTCAGCTTGTGAATTTTATCTTTGAAAAAAATGACCAAGTTATCCTTTGTAGGATATGGGAAAAGGCTACTGAACTACTTGCCCTGGTACACCTAATGTGTATGGGCTATTCGATGTGCAGGCTAGGGGTAGTTATAGTTACTTCATTATCTTTATCGATGATTTGTCATAGTACGGATATGTGTTTCTAATGAGATATAAATCTGTAATCTTTAAAAAGTTCAAAGAATTCAGAAATGAAGTAGAAAATAAATAGGTACATCCAATAAGGTTCTTCAATCTGATCGAAGAGGTGAATATCTTAGTCAGAAATTTTTGAGATATCTTAAGAACAACAGCATAGTCTCTCAATGAACTCCTCCTGAAATATCTCAGCTCAATGGGATATCCGAAAGAAGGAATATGATCCTATTAGATATGGTTAGGTCCATGATGAGCTTCACTGATTTATCCTTATATCTTTAGGGACATGCCTTATGAACTATAATATATTTATTGAATAGGGTTCCATCAAAATCTGTTCTTACCATAGCATATGAGATATGGCATAGTAAGAATCGAGTCTAGGTTATTTAAAGACTTGGGTATGTCTAGCCTATGTCAGAAAATAGATGGCTGATAAATTAGATGATAGATTTATCATAGCTCATTTTATAGAATATTTAAAAGTAATCATAGGATACTATTTTTATCTTTCACAAGATCACAATGTGATTATGAGTCGTCACGCCAAATTTCTAGAAAATCAATTTATCGAGGAAGGAGATAGTAGGAGGTTAATTGAGCTTGAAGAGAAGGTTTCTGAAGAGAAATGAGTTATAGATCTTCAAGAACCTATTATTCATGAGTCAGTAGTTAATATTCCTCCACCACCTCATAGATTTAGCAGAGTCTCCCATTCTCCTGAAAGGTACATGGATATGCTTGTGGAGGGAGTAGAAAAATATTCTTTATGGAATATAAGGGTCATGGAGATAATCTGAATAACTTTGACTAGGTGATGTCTGATATCGATTCTAAAAAATGGTTAGATGTAATGAAATTAGAAATTGACTCAATGCCCTCGAACCAAGTATGGACCTTAGTGGATCCACTTGAGAATATAATACCCATTGGGTGTAAATAGATTTATAAAAAAAATTAGTACAGATGAAAAGGTAGAGGCCTATAAAGCTAGGCTCATGATAAAAGATTATAGTCAGCGAGAAGACATTGACTATTAGAAATCTCTCGTCTGTAGCCATACTGAAATCCATCCATACTTTGCTTGTTGTTGCAGCCAATTATGATTATGAAATTCGACAGATGGATGTGAAAACTATTTTTCTAAATAGATATCTTGAGGGAGATATTTATATGGAGCAGCCTTTGGGTTTCACATCTGGTGATGGTGATCATCAAGTCTGCAAGCTATAAAGATCCATATACAGATTAAAGCAAGCTTCTCGGAGTTGGAATCTTTATTTGATGATGCAATCAAATCATTTAGTTTCATAAAAAATGAGGAAAAATCCTGTGTATACAAAAGGTTCAGTGGAAGTGCAATAACATTCCTCTATTGTACGTGGATGATATCCTCCTTATTGAAAATTATATTTTCATGCTGATCTTAGTCAAAGGATGGTTGTCTAAGAAATTTTTCATGAAAAATCTATAGGCAGTATCCTATATTCTTAGAATAAAGATCTATAAGGATAGATCTAAGAGGATGCTAGATCTATCACAAAAGCTGTACATAAAGAAAGTATTGAAGATGTTCAGTATGAAAAACTCTAAAAGATGACTTCTACCTCTTAGGTATGGTATTCGATTTTTCAAGATGATGTGTCCAACCACATCTGAGGAAGTTCAGTGCATGAGTAAATTTTTATGCCTCGACCATAGGGAGTCTCATATATGCCATACTGTGTACTCGATCTGATATTATCTTTGCTGTGAGTGTCACTAGCAGGTATCAGTCAAATCCACATGAAGAGCATTGGATAGCTGTAAAGAACATCCTTAAGTATTTGAGAAGAACTGAGAATTTGTTCTTAGTCTTTGAAGGAGGATCTGGGTTGTGAGTCGAGGGTTATACTGATTCAGACTTCATGTCTGATCCTGATGATAGAAGTCTATATTAGGATATGTATTCATATATAATAGTGGCATAATTAGCTGGAAGAATTTCCAGCAACCCATTATAGCGGATTCGATCACAGAAGCTAAGTATGTCACTATTTGAATGCTGTAAAGGAAGGCTTCTGATTCAAAAGTTCATCGTAGAACTTGGGATAATGATATTGGATGCCATACCACTGTATTGTGATAACAATGGAGCCATAGCACTTGCTAAGGAGCCGAAGCCTCATCAAAAATTGAAGCACATCGAGCGGCAGTTTCATGTTATACATGACTACCTCGAAAAGAATATATCGAGATATGAAGAGTAGACTCTATGGATAATGTGGCAGACCCACTGATAAAGTAATTGAGTCACTCAAAGATGAAAATCCATCTTGAGAAGATGGGACTTAGATTAGTGGTCAATTGGTTTAATTCAAGTGGAAGATTATTGGATGTATGTCTTAGAAGCCAATATGACTGACATATTGTAATAACTCTAGGACATAATTTTTATTAAATATTAATTTAATCAATAACAAGATAAATTTTATTTTATTAAGTGTGATGTGTCCTTGAATCGTCTATGAAATTAATACTTACGATACATATTCTTAAGGTATTGAAAATTAGAGGTATGTATAATTAATTCTTAAATTACTTTCTGTCATAGTATCATCATGAGGATGGAGATTGATCTAGATAGGCTGGTGCAAAGATTACTTCTTTTGGAGTAGATGAGTCTTTGATCTATAGTGTAGAGTCACTAAGCGATGAGTATGGATAGTTGTTAGAAAACAACTAGTACTAAACGTGATCATATGAGAGATCACTTAGATTTCTACTCAATCATCAGTGATCGTCTCAATGCTGTAGTTATGTAAATGGTTCTTGGATCTATGATGGTATGATTGCTCATAATGAGACTGCTGGAGTTTGACTGATACATAAATATAGTCTCATTGAGTCTTTGTAGTGGATGTTGATGATAGTTGATCTATTATAGAATAAGATTTGTATCTAGATGGAATCTATCATCCTTGATAGAGAAAAAAATTCTATAAAATTTGAGAGGCTAAGTCCATGAGTCTGTGGCCATAGCATTGTGATTGATGGAAAAGAACTTCTATGAAAATCATAATTGGACTTGAGCTAATCAAATCTATCATATGACTGATGATGAGGTTTGATAATTTATTCATGACCTGCAATCTAGTCGGAACTCATGATAGAGAGACTGAATCACACAAAAACTATACTTTGAGATTCTTTTTCAGTTCTGCTGGATTGCCACTATATACTGCTAAAGATCACTGGTGGATTGTGAAAGTTCACTTAGGTTGTTCAGGATCAACAATCCTTGATGAGTTAGAGTAGAATTATTCCGACTCATTAAAAAAAGTTTCAATAATACTATGATAGAGATCATAGTATATCTCACTACCAGACAGTATTGAATCTGTGGGGTCACATAACAAAGAGATTAGATCTGGATTAAGCAATTGGACTTATGAAGTCTCATTGGATTTAGAGAAATCCTATTGGGTTCAGGATAATCTTGCTAGCACAAGATTGAACCTAATTTTCTCTTTATACTTGAATTACTTATGTGATAAGATCAATTCGAGTTAATTACCTGCTAATGACCTAAATGAATTAGATTCATTGGGCTCCAAATATTGGATGTCTAGAATTTTGGATTATATGCATTAAGAGTTCAAACCCTTTATCAATTTCTTGATTATTTTTTGTGGGGTGCCACTTGATTTGATCTAGTGTGGGCATGCCCACTTTAATTGGTGGCGTGAAGGACTAGGGAGGGGCACACCCTCTCCCTTATATGGCATATGAGAGAAAACCCTAGAGGGCACCAACCCTTATTTCATGTGGGCGTGGGCAAAGGCAAGTGCTACAAGGATTCCTAATGCGATTAGGACTTGTATAAGGGGGCTATTTGATTTTGAATAGGATTCAAATATTTTCTCTATTTAAAGGGCCCTTTCCTAAGGGTCTTAGCATCAAATTTTCAGCAAGCTTGAAGTCTCCTACTAACCCCCACACCTCCCTCTCTCCTCCCTCTTGGTTCCAATGCCCAAGCTTGTTGGGCATCCTCCACCTTCCAACACCCAAAGGAGTTGGGCGGCATCTTTTTGGTTGCTGATTTTCAGACCTTGGTTGCTACAAAATCAAGAAAAAGAGATTAAGAAAAGAAGAGAAGAAAAAAATCAAGGATCAAAGAGTTGATTATAATCCAGACTTCGTTCAGATTCGCAGGGTGATTGTTCTTAGAGAAGAAAGATCAATATCAAAGAGGACTATTCCAAGCTGATCTTGAGTGGATACCCGTAGAGGTTGGATACTTGAAAGACTAATAGAGAACCTATCTTCTTTAGATCCAGATTCAAAAAAAGAATTAGCAAATCAGATATGCGATTCGATCACATATTCAATTTTAGCATAAAATCAGCATGTGTTCAATTTCAGGATAAAATCAGTATGTGTTCAATTTCAGCATATGAAGTAGATCCATGTGTTCTTTATTTTATGCATGCATGTTCTAGATTAAAAAGTATTTTAATCTCTAATTCTGTTACATTGTTTAGAAAAAATTTTTTTGAAACACACATGCATGCGCTCATATGAAATTCCAACAGAAGGAGTTTTTGATCGACTTTAAAGATAAAAGATAGTCTTTGATCGATCAGTCAATTGAAGGAGCCTCTGATCATCTTTAAAGATAAATGATGTATCTTAAATTTACCGCAAGTGCACGGTGTGCAATGTAGCACATCCAACGAGTACGAGTCGATCCCACGAGAAATTAAATTTTAAATTATATTTAAATGCTTGCTCAGACGAGCTTTTAAGAAAAAGAGAAGAAATTATTTGTTGAATTACGAACTACCAAAGCAGTAAACTAATTAATTATAAAGATAAATTATCTAAAAGATTTAGGGCTCTTGAATCCACTAGACCAATGAATTAGGAGCCTTCCTATAATTTCTCTTATAATGTTCCTTGATCAAGGTGTAAAACATGAACAAGTATGGACCATAAAAAGATTTAACTCAACTATGATCCATCAAGCATTTTATTTTATCCTAATTAAGAGACTCTTCCTTTCTTCTCTTCTCTTATATTGTCCAAGCATAGGTTATGAAGGATTCTGACCCGACTATAACCCATCAAAGTTTTCATAAGAAAAGAGAAGAAATAGTTTAAAAATTTTAAGCTTTCTACCAATCATCTACTCTTGCACCGAATCAAGTATGGACTATGAAGAGATTCTGACCCAACGATAGCCCATCAAGTCTCTTAGCGAGAGAGATAAAGGGAGAAGGACTCTAAAAATTAAAAGCTCGAAAAGAGAGATTCAATAGAGCAGGCTTCTATTCATGATCTAGCCTCATCGTAAACCCCAGAGGGATTACTTAGCCAGACATAATTGATTTGAAGTAAAAAAATAATAATAAAATAAAACTAATTCTACTTGCTGGAATTGAACTTGCAGAAATTAAAAATTAAAGAATTAAAAGATGCAGAAATTTAAACTATCCTATTGCAGAAATTAAAATTATAAAAATTAAATAAAAAG
>KE505349.1:157713-168731 GCA_000441515.1 Elaeis oleifera
TGAAGAAATTTTAATTTTAAAGAATAAAGATAATTTGATTCATAAATTAATATTTTTATGGGCAAATTTATACATCTATCAATAAAGATGGCCTTTGATTGATCTGTCAGTTGAAGGAGTCTCTGATCAGCTTTAAAGATAAAAGACAGTTTTTAATCGAGCAGTCAGTTGAAGGAGCCTCTGATCGACTTTAAAATAAAAGTCGGTATTTGATCGGTCAGTCAATTGAAGGAGCCTCTGATTGGCTTTAATGACGAAAGACAGCCTTTGATCGGTCAGTCAGTTGATGAAGCCTTTGATCGATTTTAAAGATAAAAGATGGTCTTTGATCGGCCAGTCAGTTGAAGAAGCTTTTAATCAGCTTTAAATTCGAACGAAACGATCTCTAATCGGCCTAATGGAAGAACAATTGTCGATTGAGAGCGAAACATATAACCACAACATATAAGGAGAAGCAAACTAATTTTTCATTGAAAATATTTATAAAAGGTGATGCTTCAAGCATCACCCTACAAAAAAAGGAAGAAAAAGAAGAAGAGAGTGGAATAAAAGATGAGGAGCTTACTCATCATCCGAAGAGAAGGCCCCCTCCTCCTCATCGCTGTTGCTAGGGAGGATGTAGTAGAGGTCCAGCTGCGGCATCATCCGTCACAAGCGGGTCTTACAGTCTTTGAATCCGAAGATAAAGGTAGTAGCGGCAATGTCGGTGGCGTCTTCCTCAAACACCATCGAGACCTTGTAGTTCCTAATGTAGCATTCACAGACCGCATGAGGGATCCGTTTGGTGGAAGGGGCACCCTCATTCCTTCTAGGCGGTGGCAGTCGGGGGATGGATGACATTCTAAAAGAGGGAGACTGGCTAGACCCCTCCCTCTTCGCCTTCTTCTGGGCCTCCTTTGCAGCGGCTCTCCTCTCCTTGATGAGGTTCTTGATGGATTTCTTCGAGGGCATCATAGTGACAAGAAAGATAGGGAGTTTTTGCAATAACTATAAGAGAAAAGACGGTGAATGAAGTCCATGCCAACCCTTGATCCCTTTTATAGGCCCGAATGTCCATGCCAACCACCAATCACCAACCTTGATGGTGTGGCCACCCCCTGGGTCATAAATAGTGCATGTTTCCAATCCTGAAAATCAGTCCAGATGGTATTTCATGGATCGGAACACCGCCACATGGTGCACTCCAACATGCCTGATGCCCCATTTCATATTCCATTCCATCGAGAGGAGCGGCGACCATCATTCCCATGGCCATCACCACCCCGATCAAACTCACCTTGGATGTTTCAAGAGTTACGAAGCATCTGGGCACCATCCACAACTAATGCATGGGGCATCTAATAGAAAGAGCACCTAGGAGTCATCAGAAAAGAGGGATCTTTCGAGCAAGAATAAACAACGATGTCAAATAGCATTACACAACAAAGAAAAGACAACATAAGATAAGTATTCGCCATTGCATTTATATAACTTATCATGACTACAGGGACATCACCCCGAGCTAACGACATCAATGATTGTTACACTCGATCATGAGCAGTCTCAGTCTCTGAAGCCTCATCGAAAATCTCCGCATGGATGTCTTCGCCATCAGGATTGAGCTCATGAATCTCCATGCCCCTAGGCCTACCCTGGAAGGTAGAAGGCTCAGCATTGCCTTCAGAGGAAAAGTTAGAGAGATCAAGTTCGGAGAATGCCATTTTGATCCAATTCCTGTATGTCCAAAAGCCAGCCGTATAGTCCACATCAAACATGCATTGAACCGTCTCATTTGAAGATGTGAGGTCGACTGATCCTTGCCCGACCAGGCCTCGAGGTCCCATGATCATTGGCCAACTTTCTCTCAGTCTATATTCGGCTACTGCATTCCCCAAGCACTCGAGCCTAGAAATTCTCTCTCGGATAGTGTGAAGATCTTTTTAAAGCCATGCCACATGATCGACGAAGCACCCTCTTACTTTTTTGGCAGCAGTCTCCGATGACTTCAGTTCTAAGATCCATCCCTAAGACCAACGAAGCTGGCAATGGAGGTGGTATTGTTTGGCAGCAGCACCCCAGGTGACATCTTCGGCAAGTTTTGATAGCTTTGCAGACTCAGTTGCCAACTAAGCCTTCTCCACAAAGTACGCCACTATATTTTTGATGGATGGTTGTCTTCAATGGATCAATTTTGCTAAAACCTCGTCGAGGGTCTAAGGCCCTTTTAGCCTTCGATAGCTCTTTCTTCTGAGCGGTAGCTTTCTTATTCAATTTTTTTCTCTAGATCACCTATACGGAACTAATCCTTACTATAGAAGCTGTCGGTAAGGGCTTAGTGACAAAAATTGAAGGAGTATATCCACCGAGGATGTGTCGGTACAACTGAACAAGCAAAAGAAAGGTAGTACAAATTTAAAAAGATAAAATATTGTTTCATTAATAACGACTTTTCTACAAGAAGAAAAGAAAAGAAAAAAATACAAGGATGCCTTATCTCCCAACCTTGTCTTGAAGATCAGAGAGATCTGGTGCCACTCCTGAGAGACTCGAGGATGCTTCAGATGGACCAACGGCAGGCGGTAGAATACTTTGATTTCTGCCTCCTCGCTCCTGACCTACTTCTCGACAGCCATGGAACTAGAAAAAATCGGCTCCTCCGCGATCTCCTCATCACCCTTGTCCTCGTCTAAGAAGGAGAGGTTGGCTTTAGGGAGTCGGATAGCAATTAGGTGGCGGCAATCTTTGAATCCGATCCCATATTCCACATTGAAGGACTCTTGATCAAATGCAACCATGGTGTCATGATACTCCTCTGATGCCTTGAAACTGTCAACCATCAGAGCCATCTCCCACTCAAATCCATCGAAGCCTTGAAGGACTCCACGGCCAATCGATGAGCCTCAAAATCTTCTCCTCAGCCTCTTGTCTAGCCTCGACGATCAGGTCCTTGGCCTGCTTCTTGATCTTGATGACTCGTTCCTCGACCTTCTACTCGACCTCGACGAGCTTTGTATTAATCTCCTGAAGCTCCTCCCCATTCCACATTAGATTGATGCAAACTTTATTGAGGGACTCCCTCAGCTTATTAGCCTCTCTCCTAGTTGCATCGACTTGCACATGTACCTCCGCGACATCGGACTCGACCTTCTGGTGCAAACTCCTATTGATCTCTGTTCTACACGCATGCCCCAAAAGGACGATCAAGAAATGAAGCATCTGTATGGAAACCATGACTAGTAAAAAGAGGAGAAGAGAAGCCAAAGGATAAGACAAAGAACAAGGAAAGCACCTGGTGCATGGTAGTCATAGAGTGCCATTGCAGGTCATCAAAGCTCATATTGTCGATGCCCCTCAGCTCTACTAGAAGCGTTGTCCTTTCGATCAGCTCTTTGACAACCCTCCAATCATCAAATGACACATTTTCTTAGATAGAGGTAAGGTGGGCGTCAGAATCTATTTGGTCGGTGGGACGAGGCATGTTGCTTGGGCCTGTAGCAGAAGGAAGCTGAGCAGAAGGAGATTGAGCCCTGGCTTCATGAGGAGACATTAGGGAAATAGGTAAGGGATCCACCAATGACAGAGACACTGGTGCTGGAGCGACCATAGAAGATAGAGCCATAGTCGATGGAGACAGACTCGAAGGAGTAAGAGTCGCCAGCACAACTATTATCTCGACTACTGAGACCCACTCATCCGTAATCTTTTCTCGATGGATGATGGCCTCTTGGAGGTACCTCCGAGTGCCGGATCCTTCCTGTTCTTCAAAAGATTCCACTTTATCTTGATGATGTCCTCAGACCTTATCTCTGCAAATACCCAAACATAGTCAGAAGCATGAAAGAAAGAAGCGAAAAGGTGGGTAACTATGGTACTCACCCCTGAGGTCAGCCTAACTGAGTCCAGCATTAAAGAAGGCCTCATCAGACAACAACTCGTTGGCTTAGAGAGCTTTGAAGTTCCTGAGGATCTTAAAATGACTCTCTTCCTCAGGCCCCAGCTTTGAAATTTTGAACACTGAAGCTTCCGGCTGACCCCAACTCAGCAAGTCCTAGTCCTCCACCAGAGAACTAGGCATGA
This sequence comes from Elaeis oleifera, assembly GCA_000441515.1. Classification (NCBI taxonomy): domain Eukaryota; kingdom Viridiplantae; phylum Streptophyta; class Magnoliopsida; order Arecales; family Arecaceae; genus Elaeis; species Elaeis oleifera. The sequence goes on from KE505349.1 coordinate 161,770, forward strand.
ACAAAAATTGCTCCTTCCACTCATGGATGGAGGTAGGAGTGCCCTTTATCAAGGAAGAAATCTCCCTTTGAGAAGAGAAGTACCACCAGTCTTTGGCATATGGATGTCTCTTGACGGTGAAGAAAGAATGAAAAGAAAATAGATAGCTGAACATTGGCCATGACATAGATGACCAAAAATCTACTATAAATCTAAAAGAATTCGGGATAATGGCATAAAGGAAAGACCATAATAATGGAAGACATCAAGGATGAAAGGAGGAACAGAAACCTTAAGCCCGCTTGGAGCGCTTCCTCATTTACGCCGAGCTGATCGGAGAGCAGGTTATCTGCACAATCGTTTGCCTTAGGGAGCTCAAGATTAAAATCTGAAGGGATTCCATACCAAACCCATATTATGCTCAAGTCGTCCGAATTCAGTATGGAACAAATCTCGCTCTGATTGGCCATCCCCGAATAAAGGGCTAGAAGGCAGTCTAGAGAAAAAAAGGAAGAATAGAAAAATGGATGGGCGAGAAAGAAACCCACATGAAAATGAAAGGAGGAAATAGAAAAATGAAGTGGCTGGAACCTTCGAAAGCCCCTCCGAGGAATTGCACCATAGATGAAAAAGAAGAACTCGTTGTTCCGAGAAGCTATGGTGAAGGCAACAAAGAGAAAAGGAGAATGAAAGGACCTGGCAACAATTGAAAAGGCCAGAACAGGTGCTTCCCCTATTTATAGCCGAAAAAAAATAATCCCCAGATATTGCATCATTTTTGTCCAATAACCCATAGTGCATGGCACACATGGCATCTCCCTACTTGGTTAGCCACTACTGCCAGTTGGGTAAATCAGTGCCATAATTCAAAAAGGAGATTTTGAAATGACATCTATTTAATTTGTTACGATGGCTTAAGTCGCACCGCCTCACTTCTGCCCTAAAAGTCATGCTTGTCCTATCAACTGAAGGATTTTTTCACATCCTCGGTTTAAGAAAACAGATATACTCCCTTCGTCTGACTAAAGTCGGACTCGAGAGTAAAGGGATATGTGTTAAAAAAAATTTCGCATGGATCGATGATATAAAAAGGTCCATGGCCCAAGATGTCCAAACATTGGGCCCACCTACTGAAGCTCTTGCCGACTCACAGTCGGCTATAACCTTTGTCGAGCTAGTCCTCGCCAGCTGCCTGATCAACGCTTCACCCCTCGAGCAAATGGAAGCCAACCGACCATCACTCGGCAATTCTTATGCATCATCATCGATATCTCCTCATCAACTGACTCCTATATCCTCGGGCCGATGAATTGACGGCACGTTCGAATGGCCAGGCCTTTGGCCCTCGACTTCCTCAACCAAAGACAAAAAAGATGACTGACCCTCAGTCGTCGCCCAACCCTTATCTCAACAATGCCCAGTTGGCAACTCAATTCAAAATACAACACCTACCAGGCGACAACTGTCGCTAAATTGATAAGGTAACTACAATCGCCACATCCTCAAAATCTCGAACAATAGTCTCGCACCTCGTAAATCGTGCCCTGATCAAGCGGGATCGTGCCAAGCAACTTGCTAACTGAAGCTCCAGCCTTCCGTCCATAAAGGAGGCTTAAAGAGGATTCCAAAAAAATACGTCATTACTCTGCCTCTCACGCTCCATCTATTAAACGAGAGTTCTAACTTGAGTATTGGAGGATCTTCGTCGGAGTAACCTTCGGTCAGGATTTTTATGCAGGTCACACCCCCGGGAGGTCCACTTTGCTGCCAACTCCAGCATTCAAGCACCGTATGGATTCTTGCACCAACAAAGACCAAATTGGTGATCCCCATGCAAAAAAGCTAGTATTAATTATGTATATAACAAGCCTACCAACAATTCTCACATGTTCTAATTACATTTAGCATGCAGTACTTCATGACCACCTACCTCTCATTTTTCTTTCATTTAAGTGTTACACTGTGTGAAAGAGAAGCTAGAACTGGGACCCTCAAGTGCCCTGGAGTACCCAAAGGAAGTACGAAACTATAGAACAATTACCGTTCCATCATTTTATCACCTAAAGTTATGTTAGAAGGCATGCACTGGATCGTGATGAACTGAAATGGGAGGCTAAGAATGGGATGAAGAGTTGGAAGGAGAAGATGCCTGAGAGGAAGAGGGAGGATCATATATAGAGGTGGTAGAGTCGCATGGCTTCCTCACCAGCAAGGGTACAATATCTTCCAGCAGGCCTTGGGGGCACTGCACATTGTCTTGCTGGAGCTCGCGCTGTATGCTCTGTTCCCCGACTACAGGATTCGGTAGAGCATCCACAAGGAGCGTTAGTTGAGGGCTCTTCTCACAAGCAATCACAAGCTGCTGCTGCTGCTGCTGTGTGGTTGACGCTTCCGGCTCTGGGGGTCTCGCATCCGGGCTCTTGGGGTGGACCTTGGGCTTCTTTGGCACATGAAGACTTGTGGCGGAGTTCCCCTTAGACCGGGACAAGAAGAAATTGGAGTAGGCATAGTGGAGGTGGAGGCCTTCATAGGTGATGATCAGCATCTCTGGATCCTCCGTGGATCTCTCTACTTGCTTCTTAGCATTGCAACGTGGGTCTGTGCACCTGTAGTAACTCCTGTTTGCCAAGGAAAAAAGAAAAAAAAAATAAAGGGAAAGCTGTGAGCATAGGAGAACAAGATCATAATTGCTCGGTTGACATTTCATATGCAAAAGTGACAGCAACTCTGCGTTCAATCTTGGCATTCAGTGTTGGGTTGGCGACATTGAACTACCAGGCTTTAGCACAAATTGGTATTATCCAATCTCATGGCTAGCTTAAATGCAAGATCCTCTATTAAGTGTCTTGGATCGTTTATGGTGAATTCAAATCATTCAGGCTTTGCGTGCATGCCCTCTGGGACAATTCTGGTCGTGGACTTAAATGGCTTGTTGCCTGGCTTGGAAGTTAACTACCCTATAACATCTTTTCTGATTTAGATGGGAAGAAAGACACTGGTTTTATGCGGAGTATATAGCGTAGTATCCAAGACCACTAAGGGGTGCACTGCAAATAGGTGCATAATAAGATGAGAATAGCACTTCAGATAGGGAAGTAATGCGACTGATGCCGCTGCTACTTGCACACCTTTCATAGTTCCGGAAATTTAGGGTAACTTAACGTGACGTTATGATGTCAGCAAGAATTTTGGGCGCAGAAGACAGGGAGAGGAGCTACTCTAATTGGAATCTCAACATGTCTATAACCTGCTATGCTCCGAATCTAGGGATATTAGCTGGTAGGAAAGTCTGGAATAATATCTAAGAGCTAGATCTTGTCAGCTGCCGTTGGAGAAACTCCATGTCTGGTACTATAGGAATGTCGTGGCTTGCAAACAAACAGGGTATGGAAACGGTGACAAAGTTTTGCCAAATGATTAACTTCTTTTGGCAAAACAGCGTCAAGCGACCTCAGAGACAGCTGATCAACTTGGGCAAGAAATCTTAGCATTCAAAGCAAGCCATACCGATACCGAACCGGACGATATAAGTGGAGCATATAGTACCGAACTGATATATGGTATGCAGTAAAATGATGGTGCTGGGACAGGGCTCGGTACCCGGATGGTGTTTCTTGATTCAAGGAATTTGGAGGAAGCCAAATTTGTCGAGAAATGGGTTTGAAAGTAAAGATTTTAGCTCGCGGAAAAAGAATATGCCTTGCAAGTCACCTCTCTTTGAGGGTAAATATATAAATTGCTATTGGGACAAGAACAAACCTTGGGTTTGGTTGTTCTTGATAGATTTCTGACCGTACTTCCTCCACCTAAACCATCATCGTTGAGTTCATTCCCACGGCTCTTGATCCTTAGCGTATATTTTTTCTTCATTTTACCTGATCCTATCTCTGGAAATGAAAACCTGCAATAAAGAGAATCGGATTCTCTGATATTAATACCAGATAAGTACTGAGCCGGCAAATAATCTGGAGAGCAAGAACACTTAAGCCTTGCAGGAGAGAAGCAGATCAGCGAACATACAGGACTTGAGAACCACAGGGGCCGTGTTGATAGCTTATGGACAATGCACTCTCGATGTCTCCTATCGTTGGGCCAGAGTAGACTGATGAGATGAGCTTGTCGATTACGGACTTTTGGCAAGCAACGTGTTTGGCTTCCGCAGCCTCAGGTGGGACGAAGAGATGAGGGGACTCCTCGTGAAGGACCCCATGGATGAGTTCTCTCATCGACCCATCAGACCAAGTGCCCTCTGATTCAAACACTTTTTCCATGAAAATTGATGGAAAATGGTTTGCTTTGGGGAGGAGAAGGAAGCCAGAGGAGGGCAGAGCTCATATAAGAAGGAAGCCGTGGAGCTCTAGACAAATAAATCTCAATTGACGTGGCTAGAGTTACCGTTTTATATTTTGTTCTTTTTTCTAAATATCAGTTGTGTATTCTCTGATTCCAATTAGCTGATGCAAACTGTAAACTTTTATAGTCACCGACTTTCTACAAATAAAATGGACAAGTGATGTGGAACATTTTCCATCACTCACTCACCTCCGTTGTGCAGAAATAAAAAAGAACGAAGCGGAGGGAGCCTGACGTAGAAAAGCCGCAGTTTATTTCCGTTATCCGTAAATTGCATTCCCGTTACTTTCGAAACGTCATGGGCGGGCAAACACAAGTCTCTTTCCTACTAAGAAATTGGCACGCTAGCTAGAGATCGAGGAAAGGCCTCGAACAATTGAATACTCCCACCTAACCATTCTCCTTCTCCCTACCAACAGCAATCAATTCCTTCAATTTCCAACAGGGACTTTGCCAGTTGTTTTATCAGATTATTAATTATAATAATATTATTATATAAGCTCTACTCAGGGTCCATCGTACACCTATCTATCATTTTGTCATGTTCATGAAAAATGGCTAGCATATATGTATGATAAAATCCATTATGATTTATCCTATTTGTCTCCTACTCTTTCATATCTACGTATAAATAATTCAGTAATCAATGCTACGTTTGGAAGCACAAAGCCGGTCTTGAATCCGTCATTTTTATCCAAAATTAAAAAAATAAATATTATAAATCTGCATATTTGAAGCTCCCTATAAACAGATTTGAGATAAAATTTAAATATATTTTTTTGATAGAAATATATTTATCAACTTCTATATATATATTGTTGGTACATATAAACCGATTTCATTATCAAGCCACGAGGCAACATCAAAATTATTTGAGAATTATATTAATCAAAATATATTTATAGGTCAAGCCGATTATTTACCAATGTGCGTTAACCTTTAGCTCAACTCTATGATGATCTGAACAGACCATAGCTAGTTTCTGATGAAACATGATCAGATCGGTTGCTTATCGATCTACCATATGAGACATCGTACCAAGACCGATATGATTGATATGATTCTAAAGCATACGGATAGTTGTCTTATAGCTGTTAGCTAACTCAACAGCAACTGTCTTTCAGTCATATTATAGTTAATTTCTACGTGGACAAATAACTCATGATCTTCATACAGCTGATCATTCTGTTATAATAAACTAACGGCCTCACAAACTCTCCTAATGGTCTAATGGTCTATGGAAGCCCCCCTCTATATAAAGAGGGGCAGGGTACCCTCCACAATATAAATTAGAACTCATAGAATTGAGACTCTGTTAAATTATTTTTAGCTCTCCACTGAAGGGAATAAGAGTCTACATTCTACTCTCTCAAATTCTCTCTTTTGTCTTTCATTTTTTCATTTTACTGCTGATTCATAAGGCCCGGCTAATTTAATCATCGAAGGATCCTAATCCATAGGGTAACCCACCGAATCTAGGACTTCTTTTACAGAATTTTCTGTGGACTTCACCAAAATTTTTCTCAAAAACAGTACTCCAGCTCGATCCAGGACCGATCTTGCCATCTATATCCTTTGGAGTCCTGCGACATCATATATGTGTGTGTGTTGCTACAAGTCCGCGATACAATACTGGAGTTGGATGCCATTTGGAAAGCCAGATGTCGAAGAGAACCTACAAGAAAAAATATGCTCGTTGGAGATTTTTCGATGAAAGACCTCCGATGCTTAAGTTAGTCAGAGCTAGCTTAAGAATAGTAAATAAAAGAGAGTGGAAGAGTGAGAGAATGGGAGATGAAGTAGTGGTGTGCTATATTTTTTTTCAATTTAACTTATCTGAGGGTCTCTTTGGTATCTCTTTATATAAAGATGGAGTTATAAGTGGTTTAGCCGAATTCTCTAGACCGTTATGCCAGATCCTTTTAGGCCACTAAGCCACGCTCTGATAGATCGTTAAGATAGGAGATGTTCCCACTATCGTATAAATTAAAGTTGTTAGATGGTTGCGGATTTTGTTCGTATGGATTGATAAGCTGGCGGCCTAAGGTGGGCATAGAGTCAAGATCCCAAGCCGATGCTTGTGTTTGAGGTGGTTCCATCAAGTCGGCTTGGACGCATTCCAAGAAGAGAGATTGTTTAATGGATAAATTACCTCCACAATAATATATATATTTGTTATAACATTGTTATTTTATTGATGAATCTAGTTTTAAAAGAACTATGAGAGAGAGAGAGAGAGAGAGAGAGAGAGAGATGTTTATAAGGAATTTCCATCTCCAATGTTGGGAGAAGGCTCATGTCAAGAGGCCAGAGTGCATGATCCCTAAAGAAGTATTTGGACATTTTAAACTTCCACGTGGGTGGAGTTTGATTGGCAGGAACTCCGGATAAGATTTCGATAGGCCTCGATAGGCCCTAGGGTAAAAAAACCCAGAAGGAGACAAATTAAATTAAAACATGAATTAAATGGGTGGATAGAGCTAGCAGTTGGAAGCTTCGGATTGGGAGTTCCAATCGGATCCTCTGTAGCTAGCCTATCCACATCTAATTATTAAATGGACCAGGTTAAGTGGACGAGTCCAACGGTCACTCGCCATATATATATATATATATATATATATATATATATA
>KE505349.1:299968-309994 GCA_000441515.1 Elaeis oleifera
CTTGATGATCGATGATCCTTGGTGGGCAAAGTTGGAACGATTCTAATCCATTGAAAAGAGTTTCAATGATATTATGATAGGGATCATAATATATTACACTATCAGATAGAATAGAACCTATGGAGTCATACATAAAAAAGATTTTTTACTGATCAGATGGTTGAATTATGATTATGAATTGTGATAGGATTTGATTATCAATTTGATTGATGATTAATCCAATGCAAAAGTTGCATTAAATAACTCGTTAAAGAGTTAGTGAGTTAAAAGAGGATTAATTAGCAATTGGATTGTTAAGTGGCTCAATTTGATTGAGCTATGGAGCTTACATCAAGTCTAATTAAATTAGATTTAATTTGACTTGACATGAGTTTGATTTGATCAAATCTAATTGGGTTATGAGATAACCAAATTGCATGGGAGAATGATTCCTATTGAATTAAGATTTGGATTTGACTCAATTTCTAATTAGACTAGGATATAAATAAGAATATTAATTTTATTTAGATTAAAAATTATTTCATAGATGCATCAAATTTTAATTGGATTAGGATTAAATTGAGTTTGATTCAAGCACCAAGAGAGAGTCCAAAAGGACTAGGACTCCTTCTCTAATTAGATGACATCAAATCTAAATAGTTTGGACTCCAAATTAGATTTGATTTTTATTTATTTGGATCTAATCAATTCTTAATATGATTAGAATTGGTTAAGATTTAAATTAATTTAAATCAACTACCTAAAAGAAGAGTCCCATGTGATTTAAATTCTTCCTTCCATGCACCACAAAAGAGAACCCACACCCACTCATATTTGGATGCCAAATTAGCCCACATCCTTCCTCCCTTTTTATGTGTAATAATCCATGGGAAATCCCCTTTCTTCTGTGAGAAATATGGGCACAAAAGGAGTTGGGTTGGTGGCACAAAAAAAATCGAGAGTCCAAGGAGAATAGGACTCTTATCTCCTAACCAAATTCAAACTACTCTTTGCCTATTTAAATCATGGATCATATGGGATGGCTCATGACTGATGTGATCAATTTTGAGATGCCATAAACTAGGGGAGTGCGTGAGAAAATAGAGAAGAGAAAGAGAGGGCGCGGCATCTTCATGGCATGAGATAATATGATATATATCCCTTCTTTCTTACACAACCAAAGATTGGTTATTTGGACCATCTCTCCTTCTCTTTTGTCCTTGTTTGGATATGGGTTTCTCCTCTTCTCTTCTCCAAAAGTTGGACAAAAATTCTTACATCTCTATTGTAGAGATTTGGTGCATGGGTTTTAGGAAGAAAAAGAAGAAAGGGTTCTTGTCATGATCTCTAGCATAGAGATCAATATCCTCCTATTTTTTCTTCTTCTCTAAGAGTGTCTTGAGAGAAAAGAAGATTTCAACCATCAAGATGTGATCTCTGCAAGGAAGCTAGCACTCCAGTGAGATCAAAAAATTTTGATCAGATCAGAGTCTCGTGTGGATATCTATAGAGGTCGGATGCTTGTGCGGCTACAAGAGACCTTCGAAAGATATCCATGATCATCAGTTCGTAGTGAAGATTGATCCGTGCCAAGGTATGTTCTCTATTTATTTTTTCTATTTGATTTTGTATCTAAATCCTGTCTCACATATGATGATCCTGTTTATAGTTTTAAGATTTAATCTTATACATGCTTAGATTAAATTAGATTTAATCTGAAATTTTTAAATTCTGCTGCATACTCATTTTGAAAAATTTTTGCATGCATGAAATCATAAAACTTTAATATTTTTCACATTGAAAAATTTCATATTGTTGCACAAAATAATAAGAAAAGAAGGTACGGGCAGTAAGGCCTTAAAAGTTATGGTCAAACCTTATCTAATATGGTAACCAATTCAAATCATGTTTGAAGCTACCGCAAAGACCAGATAATATCTTATTTTGGATATGAGAAAGAGAGGGTAGAAGGCTCTTTTGCATGGAGAAAACATCATGTATAAACCATTTTTGCGTGGAGAAAGGTGGGCGTCCAAAGCTGGTTGGCGCAAGGGAGGAGTCCAATACTATATGGACTCTTAATTTCTTATTTGACTCCAAACCAAATCACATCTGATTTAACCCAAATAAATAGATGAAATTCAATCTAATTAGATTCATAATTTTTAATCAAATATTAATCAAATTAAGAATTAATTGAATTAAAATCTTGATCAAATCAGAGATAATTCTCTCTTAGCGATTAGGTCATCTCATAACCTAATTGGATCAAATCTAATTGAATCAAATCCAATTAAATTTATTAATCTTTTTATTATTCAAATTGAGCTAATTAGTAATCTAATTACTAATTAATCTTTCATTAATTCACTAACACTTGATGAATAAATTATTATAATTTTGTATAAGTTAACCATCAATCAAATTGACGATTAAGCCCTTGAACGATTTTCAATCGTTGATCAGCCACATGATCAGTTAGAAATTTTTTTTGAGTATGACCCCATAGGTTTGAACCTAAGTTAGTAGCACAGAAATAAATTTTGAATCAATTGATATAACCATCTAGCAATAAGATCCGACGTCCGGATAGATCGAATGATAGTGAAGTAATATTCAAGAACCTACTAGCGTATGGTTATCGTATAATTCATTTTTTTGACCTTAATGCTCAAGGACGACCTAGGATTTAATTGACAATCCTAGATAAGTCATCTACATTATATTTCAATCTTTCAAATGCATCACATAGATTATTCAGGCCCAAATTTTGCTAAATTGAAATACATCGATACATTAACTCCTACTAATTCGGAGAGGTCAATCGCATCTTGACTCACGCACCGACTTGACAAGTACTTGACTGCATCCAAAATTTTTATCACTAAATTAAAATTAGATAATCCAGCACCAAAATACAATGAGTTGCTTGAAAGTCACTGTGGTGATCTCAGGTCGAAGGGACACTTATACCTATACCCTTCGCAAGCTACTCTTGATAGCAGAGTGATCCGCAGTTGGTCACGTTCAGTGATGATGTACTCTTGCATCTCATCTGTATACCATATGAGTGTCTTATACCATTTGATTATAAGAACAATCAATGCATATGGTACACAACGATCTACACTTAATATCGCTATCGTCCTAGTAATAGCATATCGTTTGGTCGTGAACCAGTTTAAGGACTCCACGATAAATTCTCCTTTATCGATCAAAGTAGTTATAAAGACTTCATCACAATATAAAAATTTTTTAGAAGATGTAACCTTATGATGAAAAAAGCTAAATAACTTTTATTATTGATCAAATTATATACATTTATATTTAGCACAATCATCAAACGATTGACTTTAGGATATATTTTCAATAGAAATTTTTTGGGATCAACATGGTGAGTATAGATCGCAAGTAGGTGATCAACATGATGGGAGAGTAGAACAAATAGTTCATGATATCTTTCCATTTTGGCCATAATGATAGTGCATCTACATCCATGTCTGATCTCATGGTTGATGGAATGACAAACAATGAGGATATGCAGAAGGTTCGTAAGTTGAGAGAGGATGCTAATATTCCGTTGTATCCTGCATGTGAAAAGATGATGAAGCTTGAGTTCTCAATCCAGTTGTATCATGTGAAATGCTCCAATGGGTTCAGTAATAATAGAGTGAACTGTACACTAGAGCTTTTGAAGGATATTCTTTCGGATAATACATAAATTCAAAAATAATTATGAGACATTAAAGATTATTGAACAATTGAACTTTACTTATAATAAGATACATGCATGCCTTAATAGTTGCATGCTCTATTGGGAGAGGGATGTCAATCGAAATAAGTGCATGAGGTACAATGTATTAAGATAGAAATAGAACAAAGATGGCACATCAATCCGTGTTCCTCAAAAGTTGATGTGGTACTTTTTTTGATATCGAGACTACAAAAGTTGTTTATGTTGGCAAGAACATCGAAAGATATGAGATGGCATGAAGAGGAGCGAACAAAAGATGATGCATTGAGGCATCCAACCGATGGAGAGGCATCGCAAAAGTTTAATGAAATATATCCCGACTTCGCACAAGAGATATGCAATGTAAGGTTGGGCTTATCATGCGATGGTTTCCACCCTTCAAGCACATGAATACCAACCACAGTATATGGTCAGAGTTTACTCATGTTTACAACCTCCCATCATGGATGTGTATGAAAAAATCTTTCACTTTCATGATAGTACTCATCTCTGGATCGAAGGAGGTAGGAAATGATATTGATGTCTATTTGTAGCTTCTTATTGTCGAGCTGAAATAGTTATGGAGTGCTCAAGGTGTTCCAACTTTTGATGCTTTGATGAATGAGTCATTTTTCATGTGCGTGGTGCTTATGTGGATAATAAACGATATTCCAGCTTATGCCCTAATGTTGGGTTGGAGTATGAAAGGTAAGCTAGCGTGCCCAATTTATGAAAAACATACCCGATCTAAAAGATTGACATATCAGAGGAGCTTTAGCTTTATGGGGTATCTACGCTTCCTCCGTCGAAACCATCCATATAGAAGGGATGCATGCTCCTTCGATGGCACTGATGAAGAAGGTGAGGCACCTGATTGGATGTCTGGGAGTGAGGTGTTGAGAGAGTTGGAAAAGATGATCCGATTGGAGGTAAGAAGATGAAGTATTGATCAAAGATAGATGACACACATTTTAATTGGAGGAAAAAAAATATGTTTTTTGACTTACCATATTGGGAGATAAACTTATTGTGCCACTGCTTAGATGTCATATATATTGAAAAAAATATGTGCAAGCTCCTATTGGTAATGATCTTGAACATCAAGGATAAGATCAAGGATGTTTTGAATTTTCAGTTGGACTTGAAAGATTGGAGTATTAGGAAATCACTCCATCTGGAGCTGATAGGGGGAGAACGGTGGAGGCTCCCTCATGCATGCTATGTTATGAATGCCTCCAAACAATCTATATTTTTTCGTGTGTTGGAGAACATAAATGTCTCAGATGGATACTCAAGCAATGTATCAAAGCGTGTGGATAGTAAGATATGAGACTTGGTGGATTGAAGACTCATGATTATCATATATTGATGCAGGAGTTGATCCTAATATGTTGCCTAGCCAAACAATCCAAGAGGGGGGTGAATTGGGTTTTAAAGTTTAAAACAACTATGTGCTGATTAACTAGTTCACTATTGATGGTGCAGCGAATGCTATGTATGAATGCAAATATGAAGAAGGCAACCACACACACAAAGATAAGAAAATTTTATAGTGGTTTTGATGCACACCCAGCACCTACGTCCACTCCCCAAGCAAGACTCTTAGAAATTTCATTATAATCCCTCAGGATTACAGCTGGATAGTTTTAATCGAGCTCACTATCCACAAATCCAGTTAGTTATTCTTTAGACTTACCAACCATAACTTTTACATGCCTTGACTAAGACTCTACAATCCAATTACAGGTGGATTAAACCTTTCTCTTAGTTTCAACTCTTGCTGAAACTAATTACAGCAAATAAACAAGAACGGAAATGTTACAACAAGAAAAGCTTCTTCATTGAGCAAATTTGTTGTCAATGTTGCTCAGTAGTTGTCCTCTTGAATGCTTGAAGTTAATGCTCTTCTAAAGCTCTTTAATGCTTTCAGAGAATCAAGAGATTTTTGTTGGAAGTAGGTAAACTCTCTTGAATGTAGGAAGTTTAGAATTTTTTCTCTTTCAATGGAACAGTAATCTTTTCTTCTCTTCTTAAATCTGGAGCTTTTCATCAAGTTTGAAGTTATTGGAGTCCAAAACTAGCTGTTTCTGACCATTGGAGGTAAGATATAGTCATTGAAACAATTAGCATAATTGCAAAACTAGTCGTTAAAGGCTGTCAGTCACATCTCGAGTCGGCTCGACTGTCGTCGAGTCGACTCGACTGTCTTCTCGAGTTGCCTTGATTGCACCTCAAGTCTACTCGCTCTTAGGTACCCAAAATCAGTTCTTAAAACTTTTGGTCCTTTGAGATGGAGTTGGCTCGGATCCATCGAAGTTGACTCGACTGCCACCTTCAAGTCCACTCAAAATTTGGGAGTCGACTTGGTCTCACTGGATAGAAACATACTTCTATCACCTGAGATGGAGTACACTTGTGTGATTTCGAGTCTGCTCGACCCCATGCAAGCCTGCATGCCAGTGCCCAAACCATGCCAGAGTTGACTCCAAACTCTCCTAAGTCGACTTGAATCCTTCCCAAAGCATTTTTCCTTGACTTTAGCTCCAATTTGATGTCACTTGGGCTCTATAATGAATTCACTTGATTTTTATCTCATTTTATTCAAAGAGCTCTCTTTCTTCCAATCTTTACAACACTTAAAAGAAATATTAGTAATTATGTGCTTCAATGTTTGATCATCATCAAAATCACTTAGGGGGTCAACAATCTCCTTCTTTTTGATGATGACAAATATTAAGCACTGATTAAAGAATAATTAATATGAACAACATATACAATATGCACAAGTAATTACAAGGCAATCAAATCCTTCAAGTTTCAGATTTTCAATAATGCTCCCCTCACATTGTGCTGCATAAATATTATTTTAATTTCAAATTTTTAAGTTCCAATTGTTCTCCCCCTTAGATTATGCTTAAATCAAATTTTTAAATTTTTACATTGTCCTTATGATGCATTGTCCATTTCTTCCTTATGATACATTGTCCATTTCTCTTTAATAATTCTCCTCCTTTTTGTCATTATCAAAATCACATGAGGAGAATTAGGATGTAAGCATAACAAGAGGTCTTTGGTAGGTTTACCTTTCAATTTAATTTCTGGACTAGACTTGCTTGTTTAATTTGATGTAATTCTAATTAAAATTTCTTACAAGGTGCGTTATCCAGTCTAGAGTGTGTAACTTGAAAGTAAACATTCATAAAAATCATTCACATGGAAACACAATACAACATAAGAAGATGAAATAGTACACGATGAGATAAAGAGTGATAGATATTCATTAATAGATTATATTGTTTATAAAATAGGTGTCCAAACAATACAACATTCATTACAAGAAAAGATAGCCAAAACATAAAATTAGATTTAGGATAATCTAAGGTAAATACTCTAGTCTTCATCTGGCACTTCCTTAATAATGAGGTCAGGAGGATAAGATGATGAGGAGGAAGATGGAGTGGTTGATTTACTTTGGGTGCGAGCAAAAGGTCTGAGGTGAAGTGGAGGAAAGCTAGTGCCAGGTCTGACAGTGGCACTGAAAAGAGGTCTAGTAGAAGAAGTGAGGGGCTGGGTAGGGAAAGATCTAGTCTGAGTGGTTAACGGGGATATCCGAGACCATAGCTGATCCAAATACTCATCAATCCATCGAAGTGCAGTGACAAGTAGCTCTACGCTGCCATGCTATGACACCATGATCTCCTTAGCCCTTCTCAAAATTTTGGCGACCACAGCTTTCATCTGACCAACTTCCTTAGCTGTCCTATGCTGTCTATTCTCAAATATATCTATGTTTTGGGACAAGATACTCATCTGATGCATGATAGAATCATACTGCCCCTCAGAAGAAATCTTCATCTCCTCTAAACTCTGAAAGATGTACTGTCGAAGAGTGGAAACATCAATCTTGGAGGATGAAGAGTCAGTCTTAGAATCTGCGATTCTCTCTAAGCTCTCAAGTCTCAAGGTAATCTTCAGCAACTCTCCATGAAGCTACTGAACTAAATCTGTATGTCCTCATAAAGTGCTTTATGGCTCTGAAGGATCTGAGACTTGAAATCATCAAGCATCCTCCTCATCCTATCCAAAAATTGATCAACAATCTCCTCTGTTGAAAAATTGTGACTCTGCTGCACTTGAGGAGTGTGGGGGGATCCTGGGGTGAAGAACTGAGCCTTTGCTAGTGTTGCTGAATCTGGTGCTGCTGCTGGAGAAGATAGCCCAAACCTAGCTTCAACTTGTGGCTCAAGCTCAGCCACCTCTCATTCTCGCTCCATATCTTCCTGTCCAGATTTTTTTTTACCCATCTGTCTCTCTTCTTCTCAAGCTTCATCCAGTGAAGAGTTCCCTCATTCAAATAGTTTGAATACTCAAGATCCTTGAAGTCCTCTCCATTTAAATAGACTCCAAACTCCTTGAAGATTAATGTAAACACCATCGCATAAGGCAAACATGTTCTATACCAGTTTGCCACATCCTTGATATTTTGAAGCATCATGAAAGGCAAGTTCATTTTTGTCCCTTGAACCATATAGTACATCACAACAAGTTCTCTTTTTCCTACCCAGTCATGCCGTCCAATTTTAGGGTAAATACAGTGAGCTACTATACTGTGCAGCAATCTCATCTCAACAGATAGCTGTCTGGCTTTAATTTCATCAATGTTTGTCATATTTTTCTTTCTAAAATACATTTCAAGGCTTCTGTCTTGTCATCCAAGTCTAAATTGTAGATCCCCTACCTAGGTACTTCCAATAATCATTCTAAATTCCTCTCATCTAGGCAATATTCACTCTTTTCACCACCGACTCCAAACCAGTCTCCCCTTAGAATCTTATATTCTCAAAGAAGGCTCTAACAAGGTCGGGATAAATGGGTACCTCGAGTGTGCATAGCTTGTCCTACCCTTGATACCTGATCTAAGTATCAATCCGAAAATGCTCTCCATCCAGAAAGTCGATATCCACCTTTCTTTGGTTGGGACAGCTCTAGTAGCCATGAATCGATGAGGAGGGTGAGAAATGGGCGTCAACCCTTGTGGAGCTTTTCTCTGTAGCTTGGATCTTTTTCGAGCTGATTGAGAGTTGATGGGATGTTTGTCAGTAGCCATCTTCCTCTTCGGTGCCATTTAAAGCTCAGATTTTCAAGAAAAAGTGGGATGGAATAGTATTGGAAGGATTGGAGTGAGTCGGGAGGGTTTCGATAAGAGAGGACTCGAGGGCTCGAGGAATAGAAGAAAGGATAAAATAAAAAGATTTACGGTCTTCCATTAGAAAAAATTGAGTCCATAACATTCGACTTGATTCGACTCCTTTTGGAGTGGACTTGAGCATCGAGTCGACTTGAGACTTCTATGAGTCGACTCAAGCATAGTATCAGCAAATGAATTTAGTTCAGATTTGAAACTGATTTTTTTCGAACTATCTCGACTCAAAAAAATTAATATAAATAGCATGAGAAAGTATAAAATATATCATACACACAGAATAATCCATTCAATTTCAAAAAAGATCATAGATTCCAAGTTCTCCCTAATTTTGAAAATCTATCTTCATTTAATAGTTTAGTAAAAATGTCAACTAATTGATTTTGGTTGAAATAAATTCAAGCACAACATTATTGTTCTATGCATGATCTCTAATGAAATGATGTCTAATTTAATATGCTTAGTTCTAGAATACTGAATCGAATTTTAGTTAAGTTTATGGCACAGGTGTTGTCACATCTTATAGGTATTTTGTTTGCTTGATTCTAAAATCTTCGAGTTACTGCTTAATCTATAGTATTCGAGCATAGCAACTTCTCGTAGCAATGTATTTGGCCTTGGCTATTGATAAAGTTATGGAGTTATGCTTCTTGCTATACCAAGAGATCAAGTTTAACCCTAAAATTTGGCATGTGCCACTAGTGCTCTTTCTATATATTCTACATCCTCCATAATCAGCATCTGAGTATTCTTTTAGATTAAGTGTAGATTGTTTAGAGTATCATAATTTAAGATTTGAGTATTAATAAGATATCTAAATATTCTCTTAATAGCTAACATGTGTGATTCTTTAGGATTAGATTGAAATCTTGCACACATATAAATACTAAATAAAATATCAGACCTATTTGCAGTTAAATAGAGTAGAGAACTGATCGCTGTCGTAGGCGGTCAAGAATAAAAACCAACTCAAACTATATAGATAGGGTGAGTAGGGATCATTTCCACAGAGATCTAGGGCGATTATCTTTTTCTTTTAAGAAGAAATAAAAAGAGAATTGATTGTAGAAGGATTAATAAGAATAGAATAGCAAAAAAAATTAAAAGTAAT
>KE505349.1:314471-333577 GCA_000441515.1 Elaeis oleifera
GAAGAAAATAAAAATCCATTTACAGACTTCATCATATTCCTGGATTGAAGGGATTTAGCCACGCATCAAGTTTCTAGCTCCATAATCTCTCAATATTTGATCACTAAAGCTCTTTGAATTTTTTTCTATTTTTTCTTGCTTTTCTCTGATTTTTTCCTCCTTCTAAAGCTTATTCCCAGACCCCCTATTTATAGATAATTTTTTCATATTTTCTGATCACAAAAGGAGTCCTAAAACCCTTAGAAAATGTGTTGATCTCCTAGAAATATTCCTGGCCATCGGATCTGGATTGGACCGCTCAGATCAGCCCATAAATCAGCCTTTTACTCCTTATCAAGGTTGGATTCGATTCTGATCGTCCGATCGCACTTCAAATGAGATCTGGGCCGTCGATCAGTGCTTCTGATCTCCTATTCAAAGTCGGGAGCGTCCTCAGCCGTTGGATTGTGTGATGGATTACTTCTGGACCGTCGGATCACGCAAAAGAGTCCTTTTATAAATCAGCAATGAACAGCAACCGTTGGATCTAAGTCAGATTGAATCTCAGTCGTTGGATCGCACCCAGGATCTTTCTCTCGCTATGAACCGTGCCTATGGACTGCATGAAGTTTTCTGTGGATCGTATCCTGGCTCTGTGGACCGACCGTCTGGTCCACCATGCACCGAAGGTTTTTTTAAATTATTTTAGGATATTTTGGCTCTATTTTTGCTTCAATTTTGCCTGAAAATTGAAAAAATATGCATTAAATTTTCAAAAAAATTTTATTTGGTGCTTAAATTATTTAATTAAATTAACATCTTATTTTCATAAATATATCTAATTTGATATATTTTTAAAAATATTATTTTCAAAAAATTTAATAAATTCATGAATTAGGTTTTTAGAAGATGTTAACACCATAAATTATCAAAATTATCTATAATAAATATAAAAATATACTACTTATCAAGAACCAATCATACCTATGTAGAGCTTTTTATTTATACTTTTACTATTTTCATCATTGTCTAGTCTGTATGTAGGGCTCATTGGTGTGCCGATCTCTTTTACATTCTTCATATCAAACTTGTTAAGCATTTCTCTCACATACTTGGTTTGGTTGATGAAGATGCCTTCCTTGTTATTTGATTTGAAGTCTAAGGGAGAAGGTCAGCTCTCCCATAATCTCATCTCAAATTCTTCCTGCATTAACTCAGCAAATTCTTGACAAAAATCCTCATTAGTAGCTTCAAAAATGATGTCATCTACATATACTTGAACTACAAGAAGCTCATTATTTTTTTTTCAAAATAATATTGTGTCTACGCTACCTCTGTTAAATTTTTATCCAATAAAAATCTGCTTAATTTTTCATACCAAACTCTAGGTGCTTGTTTTAATCCATATAATTTCTTATTCAATTTAAACATATGATTTGGAAGAGAGTGATTTTCAAATCTTGAGGGTTGTTCTACAAATACTTCTTCAGAGATATAACCATTCAAAAGGTACTCTTTACATCTATTTGAAATAATTTAAAGTTTATTTAGCAAGCAAAAGCAAGTAATAGTCTAATGGCTTCTAATCTTGCTACAGGAGCATATGTTTCATCAAAATCAATCCCTTCTTCTTGATTATATCCTTTAGCTACTAACCTAGCTCTGTTTTTAATTACATTATCATGTTTATCTAATTTATTTTAAAATTTATTTTATTTCAATTATGAGGTGGTCAATCGGTCTACTAACTAGGGTCCAAATATTATTTCTTTCAAATAGATTAAGTTCCTCTTGCATAGCAATCATCTAGTTAGAGTCATTTTCAGCCTCTTCTATACTTTTAGATTCAATTTGTGAGATAAAAGCAAGATAATCAAGAGTATCTCTGAATGAAGTTCTAATTCTTATCCCTTATGAAGGATCACCAATAATAAATTTTTTGGATGGTTATGTACATACCTTCACTCTTTGTGAAGATCACTATACTCTCTAATTACCTCTTGTCCAGCACTTTTCTCTTGTTCAACATTCTTTGTTGCTTCATCTTCTCTTTGAGTTGATTTTTCTTCCAAATTGAGCTCCTTCAATCCATTCTCCAAGATACTTGTATTATCATCAATCAAGTCTTCCTTTCTTAATAAAGGATTGTTAGCTTCATCTGACATGAATAGATTCTTCAATAATCAAGGTGCATTTGTTGAAGATCTTGTATACTTCGCTGGATGTGAAGTATCCAAGAAAGATATCTTCATCCGACTTAGTATCAAATTTATCTAGATTATCTTTTTCATTATTATAAATAAAATATTTGCAACCAAAAATATAAAAGTAGTTAATATTGGGTCTTTTTCATTTCCAAAGCTCGTAAGGGATTTTCTTTAAAATAGATCGGATGGAAACTCTATTTAGGATATAACATACTGTGTTGATAGCTTCAGTCTAAAAGTATTTGGATAAATTTCTTTCATACAACATGGTACGTTCCATATCTACTAGGGTTCTATTTTTTCTTCAAAATACTATTTTGTTGTGGGATCCTTGGTGCAGAAAAATTATGTCCAATGTCATTTTCATTGTAAAATTTTTAAATTTGATTTTTAAATTTTATTCTATGATCTCTATGAATACAAACTATTATAGTATTCTTTTCATTTAAAATTTTCTATAAAATTTTGAAAAATAGAAAAGGTTTCATCTTTATATGCTAAAATAAAGTCCATGTAAATCTTGAAAAGTCGTCTACAATCACAAGTCCATATTTCTTACCACCTAGGCTTATGATCCTAATTGGTCTAAATAAGTACATGCGAATTAATTCAAGTGGCCTAGAAGTTGAAACTATATTTTTAGATTTGAAACTCTCCTAGTTTATTTTTGTAGTTGACAAGTATCACAAATATGATCATATTCAAAATTTAACTTAGGTAATCTTTTAACTAAGTCATTTGCAGCTAATTTAGATAAAGTATGCATACTTGCATGTTTTAATCTCTGATGCCATAGCCAACTAGTTTTTTTGATTTTAGCATCATTAGCAATAAGGCATTGGCTACTTTTCATGACTATCTCATCCAGATCAACTAAGTAAATGTTGCCACACCTATGTCCAATGAATTTAATACTATCATCAAAGGAACTAGTAACTATGCATGAAGATAACTTAAATATTACTTTAAAACCTTTGTCATATAATTAACTTATACTAAGTAAGTCATACTTTAAGTTGTCAACTAAAAGAACATTATCAATGAAGGTAGTAGGGGTAATCTGAATTTTACCAATATCAATAATCTTGCCTTTATCATTGTCGCCAAAGGCGACTACTCCCCTTTCTTTCTTTTCAAGAGAGAAAAATTGCTACTTAACACCCGTCATATACCTTGAACAGTCGCTATCCAAATATTATTTCTTTTTGATTCCTTGGCTGTAAGACATTCCTGCAAGAAAATCAAGTAACTTTCTTAGGTATCCAAGTTTTCTTGGATCCTTTAGAGTTAGCAGTCATGGTTCCTTTTGAAACCCAATTTTTTTTAATTATTTTCTCATTCAGTTTTTTTATATTGCATATAAAAGCCTTGTGTCCTACTCTATTACAACTAAAGCAAGTGATATGTGAGGTGCTGCTAGCAGATGATAATGCAGTGAAGAAATTTTTAAGAAATTTTTGCTTATTACTTGGTTTATATCCGAGACCAGCTTTATCATAAACTCTTCTTTGATTGTTTAGTATCATTTACAATTTATCTAAGCTACAAGTAAATTTGTCAACTAATGGTTTTAGTTTGTCTACTTTCCTTTTTAGAGTCTCATTTTCTCTTTTAATTTGTTATAGTTTATGAGGATTTCTTCCTTTTTCTTAATTAGTGCCATATTTTTTATTTTCAAATTTTATTTTTCATGCTTATCTTCTTAAAATCTTTTATTAAATCATAGAATGCATCTTAAAGTTCATCGAACATAAATTCTAGAGAAGATTCTGAATTTACCTCATCCTTTTGTGTCATGAAACACAAGTTGGCTTCATTTTGGATCTCCTCATCTGAGCTCGACTCATCGCTGTCACTCCATATTGTGACCATTGACTTCTTCTCACTTCTTTTGAAGATCTTCTTTAAGGTTGAATAGTCAACCTTGAAGTGATCCAGTCTCTTGCACTCGTAGCACAAGGGTGGCTCCTTTTTTTTCTCTATTTGGCTCATCTTGGATAGATTTTCTTCCTAAACCTTATCTTCTCTTTCCATGAACTTCCTGAATTTTTGATCTCCAAGGCCATATCCTAATCATCTTCAACTTCGGTAGACTGCCCTTCATCTTCCTCAGCTGTAGTGGATTTCAAAGCAATGGTTTTCTTCTTTCGGCTCTCATCTTCCAAGTGCTGCCCTATCGCTAGCTCGTGTGTCATCAGCGATCCAATAAGCTCCTCAAGTGGCAGCTTGTTTAGTCCTTCACCTCTTGGATAACTATTACCTTTGCTTCCCATATCCTTGACAGCGACCTAAGAATCTTTCTCACTAATTCACTATTAGTATAAATTTTTCTAAGCTTTTAACCTCATTGATAATATCAGTCAATCTAGTAAACATACTAGTAATAGATTTAGCTGAATCCATTTTAAATAGTTCATATTGATGGACAAGCATATTGATCTTAGACTCTTTCACTTGATTGATTTCTTCATGCGTAATCTCAAGTCTATCCCAATTTTTTTATAAAATTACAAGTAGAAATTTGATTAAACTAATTCGCATCAAGGGCACAATAAAGGACATTCATTGCCTTGGCATTACGTTGGGCAAGTTTCTTGTCCATTCATCCCAATTTTTCTCGAACTTGGGTGAAGTGATGCCATCTACAATGATTGTTGAAGTGTGCAGTCCATTTATAATGACACTCCACATATCATAATCTAAGGTTTGTATAAAAATATGCATGCGAGCTTTTCAATAGATGTAATTCGACCCATTGAAAAGCGGTGGCCCATTTGTGGATTGCCCCTTGGCAAGTGAGCCTCTAAGTTGGATTGTCATGGTCTTTAGCTCTTGACGGTTAGGTCAACAAGTAATATTGGAACACCTACTCTAATACCAATTGTTGCCCAGCCAAACAACCCAAGAGGGGGGTGAATTAGGTTTGTAAAACTTAAAACAACTATGTGCTGAATTAACAGTTTACTATTGATGGTGCAGTGAATGCTATGTATGAATATAAATATGAAGAAGGCAAGCACACACACAAAGATAAAAGAAATTTTATAGTAGTTCGATGCACACCCAACACCTATGTCCACTCCTCAAGCAAGACTCTTGAAAATTCTACTATAATCGTTCAAGATTGTAGCTGAATAATTTTAACCAGACTCACTATCCACAAATCCAGTTGGTTTTTCTTAGGTTTACCAACCATAACCTTTATACACCTTGACTAAGGCTCCACAATCCAATTACAGGGATGGATTAAACTTTTTCCTTAGTTTCAGCTCCTGCTGAAACTAATTACAATAAATAAATAAGAACAAAAATGTTATAACAAAAAAAACTCCTTGATTGAGCAAATTTATTGTCGATATAGCTCAGTAGTTGTCCTCTTGAGTACTTAGAGTTAGTGCTCTTCAAAAGCTCTTCAATGCTCTCAGAGAATTAATAGATTATTGGCTGAAATTAGGTGAACTCTCTCGAATGCAAGAAGTTTAGAATTTTTTTTTCTCTTTTTAATGGAACAGTAATCTTTTCTTTTTTCTTAAATCTAGAGCTTTTTTACTAAGTTTGAAGTTGTTGGAGTCTAAAACTAGCCATTTCTGACCATTGGAGATGAGATATAGTCATTGGGAATAAATCATCATAATTGCAGAACTAGCCATTAACGGCTGTCCATCGCATCTCGAGTTGGCTCGATTATCTTCGAATCGATTTAGCTATCTTCTCGAGTTGCCTCGGCTGCACCTCGAGTCTGCTCGCTCTCAAATACCTGAAATCAGCTCTTTGAAATTTTTGGATCTCTGAGACGGAGTTCGCTCAGATCCATCGGAGTTGACTCGGCTGCCACCTTTGAGTCAACTCAAAACCTGAAAGTCAGCTCAGTCTCAGTGGATAGAACATGCTTTTGTCGCCTGAGATGGAATCGACTAGAGTGATTTCGAGTCTGCTTGATCCCATGCAAAGTCTGCATGCCAGTGCCCAAATCATGCCAGAGTCGACTCGAATCCTTTTCAAAGCCTTTTTCACTTGACTTTAGCTCTAATTTGATGTCACTTGGGCTCTATAATGAATTCACTTGGTTCCTACCTCATTTTTTCAAAGAGCTCTCTTTCTTCCAATCTTTGTAATACTTAAAAAAAATATTAGTAATTCTGTGCTCCAATATTTGATCATCATCAAAATCACTTAGGAGGTCAACACAATAGCTATTCATCGTGTATTGCTAAAAAATGTGAGAATGACTGTTATTCATCTTTGCAACTTTTATAGAGATATTTGTGCAAAGAGATTACTTAAGAAAGATGTGAAGAAAATAAAGATAAGGACGGTAACTATATTATGTATTCTTAAGAAGATATTTTCACCATCATTTTTCACAGTTATGATGCATCTCACCATGCACCTAGCAGGAGAAGTTGCACTTGGAGGCCCAGTATTCTACTGATAGATGCACCCCACCAAGAGAAATATTTAAACACTAAAATCTTACGTAAGAAATATGAATCGCTCAGAGAGATCCATAGCAGAAGGTTATTTGGGTCAAGAGTGTATGGATTCTTGTACCACATATTTAAACAAGCTCGAGACATATCGTAATAGGCCAATAAGGAATCAAGATGATCAGTATGAGCCAATTAAGCCTGCATTTGAGTCCAATCCATAATCAGATGGACTTTTCACTTTATACTGCCTCACTGATTTGAGCCTTGAGGAAAAGGACAAGACGCACTGCTATGTGTTATTCAATTATGATGTCATTGAGCCGTATATAAGGTGAGTCACTCAGCCTTATTTATTTCTTATTGCTTAAAAGAAATATCTCATTATACCTAAATTTATTCTTTATGCAGCAAACACAAGGAGATCATAAGAGTAAAATATGGTGCTCTAAGTATGCAGAAAAAAAGAAAAATGCATAGCAAAGAGTTTCTTGAATGGTTCAAAAATCATGTAAGCGAGTATATATTCCTGCCTTATACATCCTATTTGAACATGTTTACTAATTAGGTGTCATCTTCTTAGATGTGGAGATTATCGCCCAGTGATGTGAGCCATGAGGTGTGTGCTCTTTCAATGGGACCTAATCGCACCATGCATAAGTACAAAATGTTCATCATTAACGGCTACAGGTTCAATATTCACAATCGAGCCATAAACATGGCAACACAAAATAATGGCATAATGTTGAGCATCACCACTAGGTATTATGTTAGCTCGAAGGATTCACAATCTCGTACAGAAGATCTGAACTATTATGGAGTTGTGGAGAAGATAGTCATCTTGGACTACTATTTTAAAGGGAGGTTGCATTGATGAAATGTGATTGATGACACCTTATCTCAACCAGAGATGAAGACTGATGAGTGTAATTTTACTCTCATCAACATGCAATGCCATCTCCTCACTGAAGAACCGTATATACTTGCCTCCAAGCTAGTTGAGTCTTCTACGTTAATGATACCTTGGAGCCTCAATGGGGTGTTGTTGTGAGGATGGTGCCTAAGCATATCTTTGATGATACCGAGGTTGATGACGATGTTGGACCATGCATACAAAGTATTTTCTAGGACAAAACATACCTGGTATTGTTGAGATCTCAGATACATTTGTTAGGAGCAATAGTGATGTCCACATTACAGATGCCAGTAGGCGATGAGTTCAACATCCTGATATAAATGTTTGTATTTATTTATTGATGCTCTACTGATATTATTATTCAACATGTTATATTTGTTAATATTCATTAATGTTGTAGGTCACGATGGCACCGAAACGTCATCTAGCTTTCACCTCCATCCCTCCATGGGCTATATGAAGCTTGGCATCTGAGCTGCTGCCAGTGCATACTCTATCTACCTCCGTATCAATTTCGACTTCGGCTTCATAGACACATACTCCTCCCACCAGTACATCTGAGCCTTCATCGATAGTCACATCACCAGCCTATGCATCTCCAGCACATACTCTATCCATCAATGAGGCTCCACTAGCATCCACATCGTACGATCTCAATGAGAGTAGATTTTTATTATATCAATTATTTATTTATTTATTTATTATATAGTTATTGCACACTCTTATATATTCGTAATATATTTTCATTGCAGGTGCATCATCCAGTAAGATATTTCACGATCCCACATGCATGCCGTATGTGTGAAACCACCAACATCAGGTCATAATGGAGTATGATCAGGAGAGGAGGCCAATAGGGGAGACCGCGTGAGAGATGCATTCTTTTGGGTGTGCTTGTGAGGCGGTCCGATATCATTCTAGTACTGTCCGTAGACTGACGATTGATGGACGCTGGTGTCAAGGACTGGGTGTGGGAGAAGATTTGGATAAGTGTATCTCAAATATATATATATGCATGTGATATGTTTACACTATGTTTGATTAGAATAATTACGTAACTGACTTCTGATAATATTATACAGAGAAGGTATGACTTTCTAGATCATAAGAGGGCTCAAGATGTCCGATTGCAGAAGATTGGGGAGTTGTATCGAAACTATAAGGTCAAGCTCCATAAAGGGTAGCTAGAGCACCATAGGAACATAGAGGAGGAGCTTGTTCCTTGGATCCAGGACTATCTCCCGAATCAATAGGAGGGGATGGTCAGGCATTGGAGGAGCCAGGAGTTTCAGGTTTAATTTATAATTTAAGAATTTTTTATTATACTGATAATTATATTTAATTTAATTTATATGATTTAAATATTTTTTAGGCTACATCTCGTCAAAATTGAAAAAATCGGGCTGCTCAGGAGTACATGCATACTCTTGATCATGAGTTTATGGCCAGTCGTGTGCATAGAGAGGTAATAAACTCTGATCCTTTAGTTATAAGTTATTAAATTATTATTTTGTATATTTTTAACAAGCTGATTGATTGTTATAGCTGACAAGAGAGGAGGTGTTGCCTAGTTATAGCGTCATCTTCCGATCGAGTCGTACGGACAAGAAAGGTAGATGGATGAAAACGCCACGATCGAAAGATTTTATAAGTAACAACTAAAGTATGATTAGTATTATAGCATTTCTTATGAGATTTTATTTCAATTTGTAATTACAGAAGTAGTTAGATGCGCTTGCGAGCGAGAGCCCGGACACCTATAACCCTCATGACCATTTGTCTCAGGTCTTGGGACTTGAGCACTCTAGGAGGATTCGTTGCAGGCTCAGACATATTCCGACGAGCTACTAATCTAAAGTAAGCATCTCCTCACATGCTTTCGGGATCATCAGTCGGGAGCAGCTTGATGAGGCCTTGGCGTAGGCAGCTAAGGCTCAGGAGTACGCATCTCAAGTTGAGAAGCGCACATCTCAGCTATAGAGCATCATGTCCGCTATAGTGATATAGCTGTCTGCTCATCTTGGAGCTGATTTTCGAGCATTCATAATATGTTGGCTAACATTTTAGCTCCAGCCCCTACAACTCCTGCTACAGCCCCTTCCGGTCCTACTTCAGCCCCTCTCGATGACGACGAGATGCTTGGAGTGGAGGATTTTGATTTGCCTAATTTTGATGTATTTAATTTTATTAAAAATATTGTAATACAATTTGAGTAATATAATTTGAGTATTTGAGAAATATTGTGCTTGTTATTGAGTTTTATGTGAAATTTTTGGTTCTTGCAAGTTTTAATCTGAGTAATTATATATTGAACTACATCTATCAGATAAAAAAGATAAAAAATAATAATTTAATTTTTTTTGGTCAATAGGTTATGACAGTAGTTGCACAACTGCTACCGTAGCCGTACCAACCACTGACATAGCTCTGTGCCAACCATTGTCAAAATCCATGGCAGTAGTTGATAAACCACTACCGTACATCTATAGCAGCGGTTGTAAAACTGTTGCCGTAGTTTAAAATATGGTAACGATTTTGTAACCACTGCCATAGAAGACTATAGCAGTGGTTGTAGAACTGCTGCTATAGATGGTTATAGTAGTGGTTAGACAACCGCTGCTCTAAAGCTCTAGTGAGTTATAGCAGCAGTTGGAAACCACTGCTATACAGTTTGTTATAGCAGTGGTTGAATAACCGCTGCTATATCCTATATATGGCAGTGGTTGCAGCAAGCGTTGCAACAACTGCTGTCATAGACCTATGACAACGGTGATAGTGGCAGCGGTTACAGAACCACTGTCATAGGCTATGGCAGTAGTTTTGTCGTGGCCCCTTTCTATAGTAGTGTCTATACCAATGAAGTTGAGACCATTAGGTTACAGATCTGAAAAATACATGACATGCTATAATGGCTGTAACGTAAATGATTTTAAATTTATACCCAGCAATATGAAAATTATAAAAGTACAATGAATAGTGGTGTATATGTAAAAGACAGCTAGTGGAAAGATAAGACGGAGAGTGACTACTATAGAATCCTTGAAGAAGTGATTAAGATAAGTTGCATTGAAGATAATAGTGCCATTCTTTTAAGTGCCAATAGTTTGATACCGACAATGGTATGAAAGTTGATTCATGGCATAGGCTTACTGAAATCAAATATGGATCATAACTTATATCAATAAGTCATTTGTACTAGCTGCAGAAGCTGCTCAAGTATATTATACTCCTTTTCTATCAAGAGAAAGAGGAAGAAAAAATTGGCGAGCTGTATGCAAAATTAAGTCTCGAGCCGTTTATCTCGAAGAAGAAGAAAAGCCCCAATTACTAGAATGCTTTCAAGAGGATGAGATGGTAGGAGTTCATCAATCCTTCGATGATATGAAATTGGATGCTTCAGAAATTCTCCTACATGAAGATAGCCAACATGAGGAGATAGATCCAACTGAGATTATTTAAAGGACAATCCTCCCAAAAAGGGGAAGAAGAGGAAGAGGTGGAAGAAGAGGAAGAAGAAGAGGAAGAAGAGGAAGAATTGAAGAAGATTCCAAAGGATACCAAACATTTGAAGAGGCCGATGAGTAGTGCTAAGTATATAATTCTTGGATCATTTTAATTACTTGTCTTGCATCATTTTAAATCTTGCATTGCCATCTATAATTGTATAATTAATTTGGTGAATCTATTTTTTTATTTTCAGAGAGTATACATCTTGTCTTTCAGAGGCCGAAGCCGCACCAGCCGAGGACAGAACTTTCAAGGAGAGATCAATCATGCGGCCACCTTGTATAGTTCTGCACCTCTCACATCGGGCAGTAAGCTCAATACTTTATATATTCTCGTTACGTTATTTTATCATTTGTTAACTAATATAACATTCTTTGTATTAGATATTTTATACTCAGATTCGAAGGATAGGGGGTCATCAATGACTCCACAGTCGCATGGAGCAGCGACCGTCGGCTCTCAGACACAGTGCCGTGGTTGGGGACCCACCCAGCTCATGGCACCTCCAACTTGATCAGAGAATAGAGAGATCATCCATATCTAGAGCTGCTCATATGTACTACATGCTCAATTAATAAGTTTAGAATTTAGTAATTTTAAAGTTAACATTTATTCTTTGAAATCAATTTTGCAGTACATTCAAAGAGCCTTCTACATCTCATACCGTTATCGAGATCATATGTCGATTGATGCCGGGATCAGTGAATGAGTTCTCGAGTTGGCCATCGGGATCTCGTGATGCAGCTTGGGAGATATTTCTGGTATGTCAAACTAATTAATTTTAAATTTTGGTATGTTAGTATTTTAATTACATATTAATACACGCTTGCTTCTATCTTGCAGGAGTACTACCGATTCAAGACTCCTTAGGATGAGGAGGCTAGCCAACGGATCTTCGAGGAGGTAGCCACACGGAGGCTCCAAGATGGCCTTTATAGCCTTAGGTAGTCTTCCATCCAGCACTCCAGTTCCCAATCACCATCGGATTGGAGGTCCTTCATGGATCACTGGATATAGACAGACATATGACAAGCCCTTTGTGATCAGTGGAGCAGCGAGGAGTACTCTGATAGATGGCAGAGGGTCTGATAGAATCGAACCGTCCAGCAGGATTCGATCAGATATACGGGCGGCTTGATCGGCACACATATTGTGATCGACAGACTGGTAAAAAATCTATACCAAATTTTTTTACTAAAACTGTAAAAACTCTTATATGCATGCTTTAATTAGTTTAATTTTATTATTTACTTATGGTAGACATGGCAGTCTAGGAGGACTGGTGACTACTTAGATTCTACATCATGACAGATCGTGATAAGAATTAAAATATTATTTACTAATTAAGTTGTTACGGGATCTAATTTTTATATTAGAATTAATATATTTTAAACTATGCAGCTGCATTATGCAGAGTACGTTGCTGAGAGGTACGATGATGACCCATCTTCTCAGCCCTCCTGACCTTGAGGGATGGCTCAGCACCACTGAGAGGGTGAGTAGGAATCGGATCATAGGATTCGGCCACAGCTTTGACTCTCTATCAGCTCAATATCCTTCGACGTCCTCACAGGCCTCGACGTCCCAGATCTGGAGCGATGCAGACATGAAGGAGGTTGTGCAGAGGCATCTGAGCCAGCGACCTCAGAGCCTCCTAGATGCCATCCACGATACAGTCATGGAACTTCTCCAGGATCCGTAGCTGCACGATCGGTTGGGCTCATCATCTCAGCTATCACATCAGATAATTATATTACTAAATTTTTTACTTGTTTTAAGTTTTATATTTAAAAGCTTCATATATTTACGTTTGACTTCGAGAAAAGATTTAGGAGTTAAAATTCAATCTAACTATCCAATTAATGGATCGGGGGTGTCTATAGCTCCGTATCATCAAATAGAACAAGTAAGAATAATTTGTTCGAGAATTGATGGAGTGTATCGAAAGATACATCTTCATATCGAAACTTACTAATATTATTTATTTTTTTATTATAGGATGTTGGGACATTTGACTCTCATCCACCGACTATTGGAGAGAAGTAGGAGGAGGTGGACGACGATGAGGAACGGACCTAATTTTTTTTGATGTATTGTATTTTTGTTGATACTGATTGTAAAAAAATTATATAATTTATATTTTAATATAATATAATTAATTTTAATTTTGATTATCATATTATCTTTGAATTTTAATTATAACAAGTATTAGAAATCGTAATCCATTGTGATTAATTAAAATATATTTAAAAATATTTTATTAATTTTAAAAAAATAAATTAATTATTAGAGACAGTATTAGTGATAAAAAATACCGTCGCTAATACTTATTAGCGACGGCATTAACGATGATATCACCATCTCTAATATTTTTTAAAAAAATTATTAATTTAAAATTAAAAAATAGAGACGGCATTAGCGATGGTATTGTTTGTCGCTCATAATTATTAGTGATGGTATTAGTCATGAAAATACCGTCGCTAATATTTTTAAATTTTTTAAAATTTAATATAAAATTTAAAATAATTAACGGTGGAGTTTTTCATCGCTAACGCCATCGCTAATAGTCATGTTAGCGATAGCAATATTTTTCATCACTAATAAAGATATTTAGTGACAGAATTTTTTCAGATTTGCTGTTACGATGGAATTAGTAACGGTGATGTTATTAGCGACGGCTAGTGAACTATTAGCGACGGCTAATAGCCATCACTAATAGTTCATATACTTATGGTAGCATACATGGGCACTAGGCCGTACCTGACATGATCCAACCCAGGCCCACCGGGCCAGGGACAAAATAGGTCGTGCTTGGCACGGCCCGTTTATCTTGAACCCTGGTCTGGCACGGCCTTAGGCCCGGGGTCTGGCGAGCCATGCCAGGCACGGCCCGTGGCCCGTCAGGCCTGCGAGCCTGATGGCGGTCCTTTTTATTTTATATTTCTAAAAAATACAACCCAAATGGGCCATGCCTGGCGTGGCTCGTTACGGGTCGTGCCAGGTGCAGCCCGTTTAAGGCCATTACAGGCCAGACACGGCTTGTAACAGCAAATTTATTTAGTTTTGGTTTTTGGATTGAATAACAGCTATTTTTGGGTTTTTACCATTTTAACCCTCCTAACAATCATAAAATGGCTAATTTTAGGGATAATTTGAAAAATAAAATATTAAGATTCCTATAAATACCCCTTCTCTTTCATTTTTACCACACCAAATCAATTCTCCTCTCCTTTTTACTACTTTTTTCTTCTGACAATATTTAGCAAGTGTTCAATATTTGGTAATTAGCAATTAGTAAGTGATACGTACTGAAATATATTAATAAGAAGTATAAAATATATATTAATCTCTTTTATTTTTAAAAATTGATGCTTCTATTTATCTTTTGCAAGAAAGATGATCGTCAATGCAAAGAGTCTGATTTGCAGGTTAAAAAGACTCAAATTGGGATCAAATTGAACTTGAAATTGATCCCAAATGGAGACCCAAAAGGCTCAAATATAAGTCAAGTTGGGCTCAAAATCAACTCAAAACGGAATCCAAACCAAGCCCAAATCAACCCAAATTGATTCTTGGTGTATAGTAGACCAGCTGCTCAATCCATAGAATTTGGAGCACGGTCCACAGAAATAGGATCCTGATCTTTGATGTGGCGCATGGGGCAGTCCTGGCTCTCATGTGCCATTGAACGGATAAGAAGCATCCAGGGGCAAGATCGGATGATTAACATTCACTGTCGGCTGGAAACTATAATAGAGAGAATTTTTTAGTGCGATCCCATCATCCAAATTAGATATCAGGCTTGATTTGATGGCTGATATGGGTTTTTGACTTGATTTAGGACTATTTAGGCGAGATCTGGGGTGTTTAAACTTAATCCGACGGCCGAAAACTTGTTTCGCCTGAGACATCACTTGGGATGCATTTTGGATGTGATTTTGGGAGATTTGATGCATCCAAGAGACCTGTTACATGATGTAATCCATGGATAGCAAGGAGACTTGATACGAGGAGGCTAGGAAGGCTATAAAATAGACCCCAGACATATAAGAAAAATCATCCAAGTGAGGGAGAGGCATAGAGAGAGAAGGCAGTATAGCTTAAGGTTGCAGGTTGACTTCTAAGAAAGAGGTGCTTAGAAGAGAGCTTTGTTCTTGCACCATTTTCATATCTACACCATCTTGAAAATCAGATCCAAAGAAGAATAAGAAAAGAAAGCCTAGCATGCTCTGAGGAGTTTGAAAGAATAAGAGTTCATCAACTATTTTTCGATGAGGTTGCTCCAATCAACTTCGAAATCTTTATTACAGTTTTATTTTATTTACTTATTTTTTAAATTTATGTTATAGTTTATCTTATTTTATTTATTTATTTTTAAATTTTTATAATTAAATTTGAATTATAATTAATGCAAAAGTTATTTTTATACTCTTTAAATTTCTGTTCTTTATTTTATTATAAATAGAAGCTAAGATCTAGATAGTAGATCTTAGTACTAAATTTTTTTCATACTTTTAATTTTAATTCAATTATTTTTCAAATTTTTCTTTATAAAATCAAAATTTTCAA
Organism: Elaeis oleifera; assembly: GCA_000441515.1. Lineage (NCBI taxonomy): Eukaryota > Viridiplantae > Streptophyta > Magnoliopsida > Arecales > Arecaceae > Elaeis > Elaeis oleifera. The sequence continues at coordinate 330,077 of KE505349.1, forward strand.
AAAAAGTACTATTTTTCTATAGAATCGACCTGACCCACTACTTTCTATATATTTTAATCTTTTTAAATTAGATTTAAACTGATAATCACAGTGTCCTAACAATAACATCATGAGATATCAAGTTTTTGGCACCATTATCGAGGATGAAATCAAGTTTTTGGCACTATTGTCGAAAATAATATCAAATTTTTGGCGCCATTATCGGAGAAGAAAAAAGAAAAAAAATAGAGAAAAAAAGGTTCCAATTTTACTTGGTGAGATCAATCCTAATCCTAGATTTCTTTTTTTTTAGCATTAGTTACTTTTTTTCTAATTAACTTAAAATAACCCACTTAAACTTAATCAAAACTTCATGACAAGAGTAAAAATCCTAATTACTTAAGAGCATCCATCATTTAGATTTATTTATTTATTTGGTGATTACTAGAGACAAGATGAGCCTCTCAAGTTTAATTAATTTTATACATCTAATTTAGTTGCATAGAATCTCTTATTTGAAATTGATTGTGCATATTCATCTCAAATCAACTTAAGGGCAACACCCATTAACAAGATAAAGTGAGAATTTCATCACCCTTCTTTAGCCTAAAACAACCAACTAGTATCCCTCATTAACTCAAGCTTTAAATTAAATTAACTAGACATCAGCCCCTAAGAAACTCGAGCTCAATAGGTGTGGGTGTCTAGAAAAGTTGAACGCTGAAAGTTGAACCGAATCAGGCCTAGTTGATCAGTTGGTGTCTAGAAAAGTGATTCAGAGATTATGTCCTAAAGGAAGATGATTATTTAATTAGTTTCATTTGCTGACCTGACTAACTTTGTTGGTATCTAAAAAAAGCAATAAGAGGAACCCCACTAACCTTATACTTATTTGGCTAGTTGGTTGGTTAGATTCACACTTGGAGTGCTTGACGGTGTACTTGGAATAGTTAGGAGCTATCTAGATTTAGAGTAATCTTAGGGTAGAAAGTCCACTTTGTGCTAACTTGATTACAATTAACATCTAACCACAACTAATTCTTCTCATCTATCATCTCTAAGTCTAGGACTCTCTTAGGGTTCTCATCTTTAGAATATCTCTCTTTCTTCCTCTTCTCTTCTTCTTTCTCTCTTCCTCTTCCTTTAAAAAATAAAAGATAATTTGAACCACACACAGTAGGGTTTGCACTGGTACATACACGGTAGGAGATCTCTTTTTTTTATCTAGTTGAACCTAATCTTAAAATTGAACGGTTGATCCACGTTAAATCTGACAATCAAATGGCTGAAAATCCTGAAGAATCATCTAAGTAAATGAAAGAATACTTTAGTCTTTCTACCTATAACCCATCAACTTGTATCCACTTACCTGATATTCTTGCAAGCCATTATAAGATCATGTCAATCACAATCCAAATACTCCCATCTTTCTATGAGAACACCAATGAAGATTCTTACAAGCATCTAGATGAGTTATTAGAAATCTGTTCCATGATGAAGATAAAAATTTATTGATGATACACTTAGACTGACCTTATTTCTTTTCACTAAAAGATAAAGCCAAGCACTAGCTTGGCATAATAGATTGATCAATCTGTACTTGGGCTGAAATGCAACACGAATTTTTTAAAAATTCTGTCCCATAGGTCGAATCAACACCATGAGACGAGCCATCACTGAATTTGCTCAGCTTCCAAGAGAACAAATTCACGAGTCATGGGAGAGACTTAAGAAACTTCTTAGAAAATGTCCACACCGTGGTCTATCTAAATGGCAAATTGTTCAAGCTTTCTATGAGGGTTTAGGAGATCAATAGAGACAGATGGTAGATGCATCTTATAGAGGTACATTTATGAGTAAGAGTGAGGATGAAGCCTATGCCTTGTTTGAAATCTTGAGTAAAAATTCGATCAATGATGCTTCATTATCTTCTTATGAAATATCGATTCCTTACCAAAAGCGGGCAGAAATTTATAAGATCAAACTTTCAGACTCTAGTTCTAAGACTGATTTGAATCTGATAGCTCAAAATTAGATAAAATCGATCTTCTTATTCAGAAATTAGATCAAGTTCTGCCCTAGATCAATAATCTCCTGCACAATATACATCACCTTCTAATTATCAGGAGATTTATTCTATCTATGCTAGCCCAACCCATAATATGAGTGAATGTCCTATGATTGCATAGTTCTCATTATTTATCCAAGAACAAGTCCAAGCTGCACAAGGCTACTCCAAGCCAGTTAATGAACCATTCGCGAAACCAAGGTTGGAGGAACCACTCTAATTTTTTAGAAACCCCAACAAATTTAGGCTCAGACCCAATTTCTCCTGTGCAAAACTTTCAAAATAGACTTCAATACCAGAATTATACTTATAATTGAGGTCAATCTAGTCAGCCTATCCAGCTACCATATCACAATTAGCCATCATACACATCTCCTCAATAGACCTCAATAGATCAATCTAACCGATGATAGATTTACTCAACTTCAACAACTGATTATGATCCAACAGCAATCTATTGCCAAGCTAGAAGCATAAATAGGATAGTTAGCTGAGTCCACCGTGAGGAAGAATCAGATCAATTATCGAGCCAACTGACAGCAAATCCCAGGAACAACCCATCCCATGTCCACCAATCACCTGGACCTAGTCATCAATCCAATATCCCACTTAAGAATCTCTAATTTGAGAATACCAAAGTAATTTCTGAGTTTAGAAGTGGTAGGATTCTTAAAGACTCATACCAAGATCAAATGAGAGAGGCAAGTATTGATGCTAGCCAAAATATAAACTTAGAAGAGGAGGTTAGTACTGAGACTCACCGCATAGAAGAACCTGAGCCTGAAATTGGTACTGATGCTGGTTCCAATTTGAGTGAGAAAGATAAAGAAAAAAAGAGAGCAAATAAGTTATCCGAAACATATAAACCTAGAGCCCCATTCCCTTCAGTCCTAAAAGTCGGTTCTTCCCGCAAAAAGCAAGGAGCATGCAATGAGGAGCTAATGAAATTATTTAAGCAAGTTCATATTAATTTACCTCTCCTTGATATGATTCAGCACATTCTAGCTTATGTTAAATTTCTTCAGAAACTTTGCATCCAAAAGTGTGAATCGCTTATCACAAAGAGAATTATGTTGTCTGAGGATGTAAGTGCAGTCTTGTTGAACCCATTGCCTCAAAAAATGAAAGACCCTAGTGCTCCTTGTTAGAATTCATTTGTTGAGGCATACATGTATGTTTAAAATTTATTTCTAAACATCACAGCAGAATAGAGGATTAAAACTCCTTTTAATCTATATCATGCATGCATAAAACATAAACCACAAAGATTTACTTCATATACTGAAATTGAACATATGTTGAAATTTAACATGTGATCGAATCACATACCTGTTTCATAATTTTTTCTTCAAACTTGGATCTGAAAGAGAAGAAGCTCTCTCTTAGCCGCGTAAGTGTCCGGCCTCTATGAATATCCACTTAGGATCAGCCTAGAATAGCCCTCTTAAATTTAA
>KE505349.1:334475-345937 GCA_000441515.1 Elaeis oleifera
TGATCTCTATCAAAGTATCATTGAACACTTTTCAATGGGTCGGAATAATTCAACTCTAACTCATAAAGAATTATCGATCTTAAACAATCCTAGCGAGCTCTCACAATCCATCAATGACACCTAGCAGCATATAGTGGCAACCCAGTAGAATCAAAAATGAACCTTAAGGTGTAGTTAACATGTGATTTAGTTCCTCTATCTTGAGTCCTGACTAGATGGCAGGTCATGGATAAATTGTCAATCCTCAACATCAGTCATATGATAGATTCATCAGCTCAAGTCCAATTATGATTTCTATGAAAATTCTTTCCATCAATCACACTGCTGTAGCCACAGACTCTCGGATTTAGCTTCTCAAATCTCATAGGACTACTCCTCTCTATCAAGGTCAATAGATCCCATCTTGATACGTACTCTACTCCCACAGTGAATCAACTATTACCAACATCCACTATAAGGCTCATTGAGATCCATATTTATATGTCAGTCAAACTCCAGCAGCCTCACTGCAAGCAGTCGTACCATCTCAGATCAAAAGATCATTCACACAACTACAGCATCGAGACAATCACTGACGATCGAATAGAAATTCAAGTGATCTCTCATATGATCACGCTCAGTACTAGTTATTCTCTAACAACTACCCGCACTCATTGTCCAGTATCTCTATACTGTAGACCAGAGACTCATCTATTCCGAAGAAAGTGATCTATGCATCAGTCTATCTGGATCAATCACCGTCCTCATGATGATACTATGACTGGGAGCATTTAGGAATTGAATATATATCTCTAATTCTCAACTCTTTGAGAATATGTATCGAAAGTTAATTTTATGGATGATTCAAAGACACATCATATTTGAATGAAAATAATTTATCCTTTTATTAATCAAATTAATGTATTAAGTATAAAATTATATCCTAGATTTATTACAATGTGTCAGCTATATTGGCTTCTAGGACATACATTTAACAATCTCCCACTTGGACTAAAACCAATAGGCTATTAATCTAAGTCCCGTCTTCTCAAGGTGGACTTTCATTTTTGGCTGGCTCAATTGCTTTGTTAGTAGATCTACCACATTGTCTGTGGAGTTTACTCTTCGCACCTTGACATATTTTTTTTCGAGACAGTTGCGTATGATATGATACCGCCGCTCGATGTACTTTGATTTCTGATGAGACCTCGGCTTCTTAGCAAGTGCAATGGCTTTATCGTTGTCACAATAAAGTGGTATGGAATCCGATATCATAACCCTAAGTTCTGTGATGAACTTCTTGAACCAAAAGCCTTCCTTTGTAGCATCCGAAGCAGCGATATATTCAGCCTCTGTGGTTGAATCTGCTATGATGGGTTGCTTGAAACTTTTTCAACTGACTGTGCCACCATTGCAAATGAACACATATCCTGACATAAACTTTCTATCATCAAGATCAGATATGAAGTCTGAATCAGTATATCCCTCGACTCGCAACTCAGAACGTCCTCCAAAGATCAAGAACAAATCTTTAGTCCTTCTCAAGTACTTAAGGATGTTCTTCACAGCTATCTAGTGCTCCTCATCTGGATTTGACTGATCTTGCTCGTGACACTCACAGCAAGGATAATATCAGGTCGAGTACATAGCATGGCGTACATGAAGCTCCCTATGGCTGAGGCATAAGGAATTCTACTCATGTGCTGAACTTTCTCACATGTGGTCAGACACATCATTTTGAAAAGATTAATACCATGCCTAATAGGTAAAAGTTCTCTTTTAGAGTTTTTCATACTGAATCTCTTCAGCACTTTCTCTATGTACAGCTTTTGTGATCGGTCTAGTATCTTTTTAGATCTATCCCTATAGAACTTTATTCTGAGAATATAAGATACTTTCTCTAGGTCTTTCATGGAGAATTTCTTGGACAACCATCTTTTGATCGTGATCAATATGAGAATATCATTTTCAATGAGAAGAATATCATCCACATACTATACGAAAATATTATTGCACTCCCACTGACCCTTTTGTATACACATAATTTTTTTTATTTTTGATGAAATCAAACGATTTGATCGCATCATCAAAACGATGATTCCAACTCCGAGAAGCTTGCTTTAATCCGTATATGGATCTTTACAGCTTGCAAACTCTGTAATCACCATCACTAGATGTGAAATCCAAAGGCTACTCCATATAGATATCTTCCTCAAGATATCTATTCAGAAAAATAATTTTCACATCTATCTGTCAGATTTCATAATCATAGTAAGTTGCAACAGCAAGCAGAGTGTGGATGAATTTTAGCATGGCTACGGATGAAAAAGTTTCTTGATAATCAATACCCTAGCGCTGACTATAATCTTTTGCCACAAATCTAGCTTTATAGGTCTCTACCTTACCATCGGCACCTATTTTCTTTTGTAGATCCATTTACACCCAATGGATACAATACCCTCAGGTGGATCCACTAAGATCTATACTTGGTTCAAATGCATCGAATCAATTTCTGACTTCATCACATCTAATCATCTTAGAATCGATGTCAAACATCGTCTCATCAAAGATATTAGGATCATTATCATGACTCCTATCTCCCATAAGGAATATTTCTTTATTTCCTTCGTAAGCATACCCATGTACCTTTCAGGAGGTCAGAAGATCCTACTAGATCTACGAGGTAGTAGAGGAACATCAACTACTAGCTCATGAATAATGGGTTCCTAAGGATCTATAACTTTTTGCTTTTCAATGACCTTCTCTTCGAGGTCAACTAGCCTCACACTGCCACCATCCTGGATAAACTATTTTTTAAAATATGGCATTCTGACTCACAATCATATTGTAATCTTGTGAAAAGTAGTAGTATCCTATTGATTCTTTTGAATATCCTATAAAATGAGCTATTACAGATCTATCCTCTAGTTTATCAACCATCTGTCTGTTGACATAGGCCGGACATCTCCAAGTCTTAAGATAACCTAGACTTGGCTTCTTACCATACCATATCTCATACAGTGCGGTAGAAACGAACTTTGATGGAATCCTATTCAACAGATAAATGGTAGTTAATAAGGTATTTCTCCAAAGATATAAGGATAGATCAGTGAAGCTCATCATGGATTTAACAATATCCGATAGGATTCTATTCCTTCTTTTGAATACTCTGTTGAGCTGAGGTGTTCCGAAAGGAGTCCATTGAGAGATTATACCGTTATCTTTAAGATATCTTAAAATTTTTGACTAAGGTATTTACCTCCTCGATCAGATTAGAGAACCTTAATGGGTTTGCCAGTTTATTTTCTACTTCACTTCTGAATTCTTTGAACTTTTCAAAGACTTCAGACTTGTGTTTCATCAGATACACGTACCCATACCTAGACAGATCATCGATAAAGATAATGAAGTAGCTATAGCTATTCCTAATTTGTACATCAAATGGCCTACACACATCGGTGTATACCAGGGTAAGAAACTCAGTGGCCCTTTCCCATGTCCTACAAAGGATAACTTGGCCATTTTTCTTCGAAGATAAGATTCACAAGCTAAATATAACTCTAGATTAAAAAAGTCAAGGATCCCATCCTTTTTCAGTTTGTTTATCCTGTCCTCTCCAATATGGCCTAGTCTATGATGTCACAAGTATTTCTGATTAATTTCATCTCTGCATCTTTTTTGACCTACAGCACTCATTATTTGCTCGTTTAAATTCACATTCATATCAACATGTAAGTGATATGGACTGTCAATTAAAGATCTCGTGCAATCAATTTATTCGTAAATAATAAATAAAATTTTATTGAATTAATTTAAACCTTCCTATGCTAACACAGACACGAAAATTAAATTTCAACTAGCTATAGGAACAAATAACAGTCTTTAAATCTAATCTAAAATCAGACGGTAATCGAAGAGGATAAGTGCCAATGGTCTCTGTAGCAACTTTTACTCCATTACCGACCTGAAGGATCATGTCACCTTCTCTCAACATCCTATTTTTATTAGACCCTGTATTGAAGTACATATATGAGCACTTGAACCAGAATCTAATACCTAACTAGAAATAGAAGAAATCGTGAGGTTAGATTTAATTACGAGCATACCTTCTGAAGGTTTATCATCTTTTTTGATCTTTAGGCTCTCCAGATAGAGTGGACAGTTCCTCCTCCAATAGCCTTCAGCATCATAGTGGAAACATTTTCCCTTTGCTTCGGCCTTCTTAGGAACGTCCTTCTTTGGCTTGCTATTTTTCTTCTACTTCTTAGTGGATTTAGTCTTCTTCTTCTCAATAGATTTTCTCTTGAAAGAAATCTGCTCCACAGTGAGAACAGTGCCCCTTGAACTCTTCAAGGTTCCTTCCATAGTGACCAGCATATTAACCAGTTTGGGTATAGTGCAATCGAGTTTGTTTATATGAAAATTTATAATAAATTGACTATATGAACTCATAAGAGATTGAAGGATCAAATTCATCTACAATTCTTTTGCATTTCAAGTCCAAGCTTTTCAAGCTCCTCAATATCCTTGATCACTATTATATAGTGCTCATGGACAGATTGCCCTTCGTGCATCTTCGGGTTGAAGAGTCTCTTGGATACTTCAAAGTGCACAATATGACTCTGCTTATCATACAACTCTTGTAGGTAAGTTATCATAGCCCTGACAGTGGGCATATGCTCATGCTAGTCTTGTAACTCGTTTGACATAGATGCCAGCATATAGCACTTAACTCGACCGTCTTCATCCGTCCACTTTTCAAAAGCAGCTCTTTGCTCAGCAGTAGGACGGTTTGGTAACACTATAGATTTTTGATTGAGTACATGACCTAATTTTTTTGAGATCAGGATAATTCTGAGATTTTTAAGCCAGTCTTTGTAATTTGTTCTAGTCAAACAATTGGTTTCAAAGATACGGGCTAGAGGGATTGAGGCTGACATAGTTTAACTGCAAGAGTAGAGATTCAAGTTAGGCTTTTGTACTTTAATGTTATATTTGCTTCTAAAAATTTTAAGATACAAATAATGACTTTCACTAATTTTTTGGATCCTTCCACTCTGCAAGTGAGAAAAGAAAATCTTAACGCGATAAAAGGATTCTTAGTGGGTGCTGTGGTCCCACCGATACCATGCACCTCACCTAACAGTTATTGGTAACATGCACACCAATGCGTAGGTAACTCTTTGCCCAGATACTTCTCTAAGCATGTTACAGCGACTTGATCTCTAAGTCATATGGGCTCACCTAATAGTTATTGACCACACTCCTTAGTTAAGCCTGACCCACCATTCACAAGTAGGTGCAAGACCTTCATTGGGTCCCTCACCTAACAGTTATTGGGCTCAACCCCATCCTCACCCGGGAGCAACTCTTTGCTAATAGAATGGTTGGGAGTTCTCGATGCAACTGAAGCACTGTAACCAGCTGAGAACAATCAACACCAGTAGTACACCCGCACTTCTACAACGGTGGAAGATCTATGGACTTAATATTTGTGGAGAGGTTTAGATTTAGATCTTATCTAATCAATCATCATATGATCGATCTAATTGGCATGGACTAAACCAAATCGCTAAGTAACCTTATTTCAGACCCAATCTTCCAAATTGGCCTGGTAAGTGGAGATCTCCCCGTTGCTTTTCTTAGACACCAATAAATTGGCCAGATCAGCTAATGGAACTAATTAAATAATCACATCTTAATTACTTATCTTAGACACCAATAGGTCAATTGGTCCAAATAGGTTAACTCAAGCGAATCAGGCTCAAACCATCGAACCAAATTAGGTCCTTAGGTTAATCGATTCTATATATGGGATTCAATCGATTTGATCAACAACAATTGTATGATCATTTAACTTAATTGATCTAACCCTAATCAATACTTGACTCAGTTTGATCAATTACATTATTGAATTAAACCATATGATTCAAATCAAAAATCCTAGATGCAATCTTATTACATGACCTAACTTTAATTTTCCATAACCAAAACTCTCATACACAAACATAAATTTCAGATTCCAAAATCAAATTTCAGAACTAAATTCTTTACATGAAATAAATTTTAAATCATAAAAATAATTTCAGATTTAATATACAAATATATATCTCATATATGCATATAAAATTTAGATCTAAATAAAATTCAAATCAACACATGATATCATATGTCTCATATACTAATCATGAATCATATTGAAAATAATTTTATGACTAAAATATGCAATCACATATCTTATATATGAATCATGAATTAGATCATATAAAATTTCAGGTTTATGCATGCATCTACATATCATATGAACATGAACTAGAAACCGTTCTAGATCAAAATTCAGATCTATGCATGCTTTAACATATCAACTATATGTTCTAAAATTAAATCTAAAATTAATTTAGATTTAAAATTTATCTATACATCTCATATATCAAAAAAAATCAGATTGTGAAACTCTTTTCAAAATATGTATGTCAATTTCATGCATATGAAATCCATGGCTCTGGTACCACTATTGGAATTCATATATTGAGGTATGCATGTATGCTATAAATTTATTTCTAAATATCACAGTGGAATAGAGAGTTATAACTTCTTTTAATCTATATCATGCATGCATAAAACATAAACCATAAGGATCTACTTCATATACTGAAATTGAACATATGCTGAAATTTAACATGTGATCGAATCACATATCTGTTTTATAATTTCTTTCTTCAAATCTGAATCTAACAGAGAAAAGACTCTCTCTTAGCTGTGCAAGTATTTGATCTCTATGAGTATCCACTGAGGATCAGTCTGGAACAGTCCTCTTAAATTAATTTTTTTAAAAAAAAATTCAATCTGCGAATCTGAATGAAGCCTGGATCGTGATCAACTCTTTGATCCTTTCTTCGATCTTCTTCTTTTTTCTTCTCTTGCTTTTCTTCCCTTGGTTTATGCTGCTACCATGCACTGAAAATCAGCAAACAAGAGATGCCTAACAGCCTTGGGCGTGGAAGATGATGGGATGCCCAAGAGGTGGGGCGTTTGGACACCCAAGGGAGAAGAGAAAGGGAGGAGAAGAGAGGACATGGAGGCACTCCTATAAGGCGTGTGGGCTGCTAGTTGTGATGCCTAGAAACCTTAGGGAAGGTCCCTTTAAATAAATATAAAGATTAAATCCTATTCAACCTCATAATACAAGTCCTACTTGTATTAGGTTTTCTAATAACTTAAGTTATTCAACTTTCATTAAGAAACTTATTAGGCGCCAACTCTTGGAGCCCTTGCACCCACTAAATCACACCCCAAAGTACACCCAAGGGATGCCCCAATAGGGATTCACATGCCCTCTAAAGTATGGTCACGCCCAACTTGATCAAATTAAGGTGGCGCCCCAACTTAACTATCAAGAAAATTAATTAAGGACTTGCACCCTTAATTATTTGATCCAAAATCTTAGACACCCAATAATTGAAGTTCAATGAATCTAATTCATTTAGATTATTAGCAGATAATTATGTTTGAATTATCTTATTAATAAAAAATCAAACATAAAGAAGAAATTAGATCCAACCATGTGCTAGCGAGGTTACCTTGAACCCAATCGGGTTTCTCTAAATCCAATTGACACTTCATAAGTCTAATTACTTATTACAGGTCTAATCCCTTTGTTGTATGACCCCATAGGTTCAATTCTATCTGATAGTGAGATATACATTGATCTCTATCAAAGTATCATTGAAATTCTTTTAATAAGTCGGAATAATTTCACTCTAACTCATCAAGGATTGTCAATCCTGAACAATCCTAGTGAGCTCTCACAATCTATCAGTGACACTTAGCAGTATGTAGTGACAACCCAGTAAAATCAAAAATGAATCTCAAGGTATAGTTAAAGTGTGATTCAGTCTCTCTATCATAACTCCCGACTAGATGGCAGGTCATGGATAAATCGTCAAACTTCAACATCAGTCATATGATAGATTCGATCAGCTCAAGTCCAATTATGATTTTATAAAAATTTTTCATATATTACACTACTGTGGCTATAGACTCTCGAACTTAGCTTCTCAAATCTCATAAGACTATTCTTCTCTATCAAAATCGATAGATTTCATCTTAATGCGCACCCTACTTCTACAGTAGACCAACTGTCACCAACATCCACTACAAGAGCTCATTGAGATCCATGTTTATGTGTCAGTCAAACTCTAATAGTCTCACTGTGAGTAGTCGTACCATCTCAGATCAAAAGATCATTCACACAACTGCAGCATCGAGACAATCATTGATGATTGAATAGAAATCTAAGTAATCTCTCATATGATCACGCTCAGTACTAATTATTCTCGAATAACTATCCGTACTCGTCATCCAATATCTATACACTGTAGATCAAAGACTCATCTATCCTGAAGGAAGCGATCTGTGCGCCGATCTAATCGGATCAATCACCGTCCTCATGATGTTACTATGATCGAAAGTATTTAGAAATTAAATACGTGTCTCTAATTCTCAACTCTTTGAGAATATGTATCGAAAATTAATTTTATGAACGATTCAAGGACACATCACACTTGAATAAAAATAATTTATCTTTTATTGATCAAATCAATGTATTAAGTATAAAATTGTATCTTAAATTTATTACAATGTGTCAGCCATATTGGCTTCTAGAATATACATCTAACATTCTTTTGATTTCATGTATTATAGAAGGTATCACCTTTGATAGAGCTTTGTTAGATTTAGGAGGTAGTGTGAACCTACTTCCAACCTCGATCTATAAAAAATTTGGGATAGGAGAACTGAAACCTACATCAATTATTTTACAACTAGCTAATAGATCTATAAAAATACCATATGGTTTGATTGAGGATGTCATAGTTAGAGTAAACAAATATTATTTTCTAGTAGATTTTCTCATACTTGATATAAAACCATCTTAAGAGCTGAATCAGAATCCCATAATTTTAGGTTATCCATTCTTAGCCACTGTCAATGCCAACATCAATTATAAAATAGGAGCCATGGATATTCTTTTGGGGATCAAAAAGTGAGAATCAACATTTTCAATGCCTCGAAGTATGTTCAAAAGGAGGAAAGCTGTTCTGATCTGATAGATGAGATAGTTGAGTTTGATTCCTCTTTAGATTTGATGAAAGATGATTCTGGATAAGTGTATTGAAAAAATTCAAGTTCAGGAGGTGAATGCCCTGCTTAATTCATCTCATCCATCACATTCACTACCTTGGTCAATGAAAATTAAGCCCTTACCTGAGCTAGAAAATGAACCATTACATCCTTGGTGTGAAAGATTACTAAAATTCTTCAATCGAGTATTTGATCCTGGCTAGGTGAGAGAATCGGCAAAGTCTAGTTGAAGACTTTAAACTTAGCACTCCTAGGAGGCTACCCAGATCTTTGTATTTTATTTTATTTTTTTAGTTATTTAGGAACCCAACTCATATTTGACTGAAGATAGTAAACTTAGCACTTGTTAAAAGGCAATCCAACTTTTATATTTGAATTTTTTTATTTTTAGCTTACTTTCTTTTTAAGTTTAGAACTAAGTTGGAGGGAGAATCAATTTTGAAAAGACTTTGAGTGAAATCATAAAGGTCAGACTGAATCAAGTACATATCTGGATCAGATGATAAATCTCTTTTTTTGTATCTTTGTCTGCCATTCTTTATTTTTTTACTCCATTGAGGATAATATCGATTAAAGGAGGAGAATAATGTAAAAAAATATTTATAAGTCTTCAAATAAGTTAGTATTTGGCATTTAGACATCCAATTATGCTTAAGAATCAAGTTCAACCAAGTATTTTAAAAAAATAAATTGATGCACAGGTCAGAAAGTTTGCGAGATACCAAGGGATCAAGTATTAAGAAAATCTAATAAAGAGTTAAGTATAGAACATAAATATTTTTCTATGAATACTTCTAATTTCTTCTACTAGCATCAAAGAAGAGTTTACTTCCTATGGACTTATATAGGGTAACTATATTTTTCTTCATAAAATAAATCATTTTATTAAAAAAAAATTCAAGAACTTCATGCTGAGTAACCGGGCCTTTTTGCCTAAACAAGCATTGAGTTTCACATCAAAAGGTATGAAGGGCAAAGAAGCTCTATTGTAAAGCTAGTTTTAACTCATAGTCTGTTTGATTTGAGCTAGTAAGTTCGAGAGGTATTTTATACCTAGTGCCCTAAAACCATCTGATTTGAAAGTCATTAATTGAAAACTCGCTATATTAGTCCAATAGAAAGCTTAAAGGGTTAAAACACTTAATGGCAGTACAATATTAAAGAAAGAAAAAAATTAATAAATGAAGGATGGAAGCAACACTACACTTGTCCATATGAAAGTTAATGATTTAGAGATAAAGGAAGGGTAATTTAGAAAAAGTTCAGAAAGATTTAATATTTTTGGCTTAATTTTAAATTGATTAGTACTAATACCCCAATGTTATAACTCGCTCATGCTCTACTGAACATTAATAGCTCTTTTGAAATTGTCAGATGAAATTCAAAAATCTAAGTTAAAAGGTATCTAAACTCTAAATCTTTTCTTTACTCGAGGACGAGCAAAGTTCAAGTTGGAGAGTGTAATAAGTACTAAAAATATATTAATAAAAATATAAAAATATATATTAATTTTTTTATTCTTTAAAAATTGATACTTTACTTATCTTTTACAAGAAAGATGATCATCAATGCAAAGAGCTCGATTCATAGATGAAAAAACTTAAATTGGGAGCAAAATGGACTCAACATGGATCCCAAGTAGCTAGAGACCCAAAGGAGGCTCAAATCTAAGCCAAATTGGGCTCAAAATCAACTCAAAATGAAACCTAACCAAGCCCAAATCAATCCAAATTGGCACCCAATATACAATAGACGAGCCGCTCGATCCATAGAATCTGAGGTGCGGTCCACAAAAATAGGACCCCGATCTTTTCACGGTGCATGGGTGGTCCTAGCTCTTGTGTGCTATCGAAAGGCTGAGAAGCAGCCAAGGGCGAGATCAGACAGTTAACCTTCACTGCCAACTGGAAAACTGAAATAGAGAGGATTTTTTAGCACAATTCAATGGTCAAAATCAGATATCAAGCTTGATCCGACAGTTAATATGGGTTCCCGACTTGATTTAGGACTGTTTAGGCAAGATCTGGGGCATTTAAGCTCAATCCGATGGCCAGAAACTTGTTTCACCTGAGACATCACTTGGGATGCATTTTGGATACGATTTTGAGAGATTTGATGTGTCTAGGAGACCTATTACATGTGAAGGAAATATAGGTAGTGCTACGCATGTAATTTCAAAAATTTTGTGCAGCGAAAGAAAAGATTAAATAATTTAATCTAAATCACATGTATAACATCTAATCTAGACTACCATGCCATGACAAAATATATGAAATATGATGTACTTTAGATCTGATAATAAAAACTCACATCGATTTCATCGATGCTGAAATTCGAGATCT
>KE505349.1:361444-375263 GCA_000441515.1 Elaeis oleifera
TTTTTTATTGAGTTGAATTTGAATTTGAATATTAAGACTTAGTCGATGACAAATCAAATTTTGAGTTTCAATATTTTGAATCAAGCTGAGTGTATTTAACTATTTGATTTCACGTGACTCGATTGTTCAATTGGCTTTTCTTCGACATTAATACTAACATGATGGCTTTACTGTTATTTAGATTGCATTGCTGCCATCCAATTGAAAATCCTAAAGTTTTCACTTCAGAATAAATTATTGTGTCCATGTAAATGGACACCATTGAGATATATGAGTATGTACGTTGTAATCATGCACTTACCTCAATGATGATCCTATTTGTAATGGACTTAATGATAGTACTTTTTTATTATTTTTATTATAAAAATATTTAAATATTATACATTAATTTTTTAATAGATTTATTTTTTTAAATAATAATTTATTATTTTTTCTCTTTTTTTTTCTTCTCTTATCGTGGCTTCACTGCACCTAATGCCCCCACCTCTCTGGCCCTTGACGCCACCTGCAGCTCCTCCGTGCTCCACACCCCCCTGACGGCCCCTCA
The DNA here is from genome assembly GCA_000441515.1 of Elaeis oleifera. Classification (NCBI taxonomy): domain Eukaryota; kingdom Viridiplantae; phylum Streptophyta; class Magnoliopsida; order Arecales; family Arecaceae; genus Elaeis; species Elaeis oleifera. The sequence goes on from KE505349.1 coordinate 361,992, forward strand.
CATTACTATGCGGCCCCCCGCGCCTCCTCTGCTCCTTTGCATGCACCCTCCCGCAACCCGCACCTCCTCCACGCCACCAACACCCCCCGGCAACTGCCCTTGGTTCTGCACACCCTCCTCCGTTGTCCGCCGTCGCTCTTTGCACCCTTCCCCCATCCGGCCCCAATGGCCGTGGCTGCTCTGTGCCCTCCTACCCAAAACCCTCCCACCCTATCCCAGCAGTCGTAGCTGCTCTGTGCCCACCTTTGATCTTACGTGCCTCCTCTCCCAGCGGCTTCTCTGCACCACCACAACCTCCCCCTTTGCCACATCCGGTGCGCCGGCAGTCCCTCCTACCCCAGCAGCCATGGCTACTCTGTGCCCACCTCTGATCCTGCACGTTCCCCTCTCCCAGTGGCTTCTCTGCGCCACCACAACCACCCCTGTTGTTGTGTTCAGCATACTGATAGTCCCCCCTCCACCCCTCTGCACCATCAAAGCCCGCGACTTCTCTGCACCACTGCACCCCCATCCCCTGCACCTTGCAGCTTCTCCGTGCCAACCCATCCCTTCCCACCCGCGCTCCTCCGTGGCCTATGACTTCTCTGCAGCGTCGCTATCGTTGCCCCTAACTCTCAATGCCCGCCCTTCCGCATTCAACCCACTTCTTCCGACGGCTCAGAAAAAAAAGATAGATTTTTATAAAAAAATTAATTTAATTATAGTATAAAATAATTTAATTTTAAAATATTTATCATATCAATTATGTATTCAAATATTTTATTAAATTTAAATTTAAATAATTTATATTTAATTTAATAATAAAAATAGATAAAAATAAAAGATGAAAATATCTTTGAACATCGTAACAAAACTATCGTAACAAAACCGATTTTGTAATGCGCTGCGGCGGTAACGAGGCGGTGCATGCGATAAATTTTTTTTTTCTCGCTGTTCTAGGTCTGATCAATGAAATTTGCCCTCTCAGCTGACTCGCACGTGCCAGCCAAAACCATGGCGGTTCTGGTGCAACGGAGGGCCCACCTGAGATTGGACAGGGGCACCATCACCTCTCCTCTCTGCCACCCACGTGGCCGGTTCTCCCTTCTACCCGTATCCCGAATGATCGTATCACATTCTCTGAGATAGAATTGAAGCGGAGGCCCAAGAAATTTTGCAGCCACGAATATTTCCCGCGTCCGCCAAAACGCGGCATTCGGATCGCCACGTGGCAGAACCCACCAGCTGGCTTCCACCAAGTAGTTTCGCGATCCTGCCACGGCCATCCCCCGAACGATAAATCTCGACGCTCCTTCTAAACCTGTCTCCATCCTTCCCACGCCCGTTTCAAACTTTCCCGCTTCTGGGTTCTTCCATCTTACAAGAGGCGAGGGAGCGAGAGATGGAGAGGGACGAGGAGCGGGAGAGGGAGATGGAAGGATGGGAGACGCCGAAGAGGGTGGAGTGCAGGATCCCGGCGGTGCTGCCGTGCCCGCCGCCGCCGAAGAAGAAGTCGCCGGCGGGGACGCTCGGGAAGAGGAGGGATCCGCCCAAGAACGGCTACTTCCATCCGCCGGATCTGGAGGCGCTCTTTGCCCTCGCGCCTTGGAGGGAGGCGTCCTGCGCTTGATGCTGGGATCTGGGATCGGAAGAAAGACCGCTCGCGCCAAGAGGCGGTGCTGTTGTGTAAATATTTCTGTTGTACCCTTATTATTACTATAACATCAGGCATTTTGGGTTTTATCTTTCGCTCTTGGTCTCTCTATCTATTTGCAAGCAACTCAAATCTAACTTTTTTGTTACATTAAATCATGATGACGCTGCCGCTATATTGGCTGTCCCTTCTCTTCTCCTCCTCTTTCCTTGGGGCTGAGATTAGGTTTCTATGTTCTATATCTTCTTCTTTTGTTTGTCTGTTGTGAAAAGTTCTGATCTGGATCTGGATCTGAGTTTGGGAAACTGGTCATATGGCTATCCATTGGAACCTTTTGTAATCCATTAATTGTCTGCAATCTTGGTATTGGCATGAGCGTGGTTGGTTTGGGATGTGTTGGCAGTCTTTGTGTTGGTGCTGAAGAGATTGTGAAACTATGCGGCGGCGCGAAAGGAGAAACCCTGTGCAGATTAGTAAGTATTTTGTCATGTTTTCTTTTCTTTTCTTTTTTTTGTTTTTTGAGACGTGATTAATTAATTAGTATTTTGTGTTTGTTAAAGTTTTATCAACTATATGTGTGTGGGGGGGCTATATATATTTGTGGAAAGGTTTGTTAACTACGATGTGTTCTGCAAATCTCTTCAGGTGGTGGTCCCGATATTGAATAAAAAAGTGTTCCGATGAACTAGTCTGGACATTTGGCATGGTAATATTATCTAATGATGCAATGTTATCTGTTGCTGTTGTATGTCCTCTACTTAGATCACTCGAGGAACCGAAGCCTGGGTCCAAGGACAGCTATGATCTGATGAGATAATAATGAAATATGCTTGTAATTAATCCGCAAATGTAATTCGATATCTATGTCCTCTCCAATTCGGGGACGATCTGGAGATGTTTGAATTACGAGCTCTTTCCTTTTCTTTGTGCGTGGTGTGCGCGCGCGCGCGAAGAAAATAAAAACTGAATACAGCCAATACTCTGGGGCGTTACACGCACGGTACCGAGATTGAATTGTATGATTATTGGCAGGCGGTCGATACCAATTGCATCATTGTGAGGAATGGAGGGTAAGATTGGGAGAACTCTAAACCATTGACAAGTGTGCCATGAAAGATTATCGCACAGTCTACAATTAAAAAAGAAAGATTCTTGCATAATTAGGTGGTGCTTGCTGTTAAGGTTTTAGATATTAAGAAAACTATTTTAGAAAGGAAATGAATCGGAGGTCATGACGCAAGTCAACAGAACATTTTGAAGGAGAGCTCACTCCGTCATAGGATGAACTTGAACAAGTTCTACATCAAATGGCCATCCAGGTCAACAATTCCAGTGTCTCTAGAAAGTGAAAGTCACGCTAGGAGTTGAAAATTTTTATCCCTAAGATCAGCAGAAGAGATTCCACGAGACGGTTCAATTCTCTCCAAATTTCCCTTTTTGCTTGCACCCTGTGAAATGGAGCCTCCTACCAATCACCAGCTATTCACAGTTCGCTGCTTTCTCTGTCCAAAGAGGACCTAGAACCGACAATGATTTAGATACCAAAAGCTAACTTACCATTTTAAAAATTTATATGCGAAACTGTATGGCTTATAACATAAAAGGAATATTATCCTTTACAAACCGCAACTGAAATACTATGCTAAGATGCCACTTATTACCTACATAATAATCCCTTTTTTTTTTTGGTTGATAAATGGAGGCTAAAGGACCCACCTAGCTTTTATTAAAAAAAGATAAAATACATGTTGGAAGAGAGAACAAAATCAATTAGAGAGATAAAGAGATGAAGAGTAAGAACCCAACGAAAGTTCAAATAATAGGTGTAAAGTATGGAATATTCTTGATTTTATTCCAGATTCTTCTGAAAGCTGACAGTTTGTTTTGTTTGCAAAGAATAGATCGCTTACTGAAATTTTGAAGACCGGTATAAGCAATAGAAGTGATGGAGGATTGATTTTTAAGAAAATCCAAGCATTTCTCTCCTTCCAACATGAGAATAATAGGTTGAAATTGTTTTGAGATATTTCTAAGTCTCCATTACCAAACTAAAAGCCGTCAGCCATCTTTTACGAAGCTAAAACAGCAAAATTACTTGGAACAAGTTATTCGAGTATATGTTTGACCAAACCTAGGCTATCATACTTCATGAGGAAGATGCATGATTGGTGACTCCGAGGAAGAACATATATACGATATGATAATGAGGAAGTTGAACGAGAAAGATAATAAATTGACGTGGTACCAAGAGCCTTCACCCACCCCGTCAAAATGTCAGCTTAAAGCCTGTCAACTTTAGATCAAAGAACAGATCACATATCCTTATCCCGGTACATCCCGACACAAACGACCTGATAATTGGAGGGTTTTTCTATAAAATGAAGTCTTTATCAACAAACATTCTCCCTCCAAAGCCACCAGTAAAATAGACGAGCTTCGAACCACCCAATATGGGAAGCCTGCAGAAAGGCATTATAATATTAGCAACTGGGTTTTAATTTGTTTCTCATGATTGGATGCTAGGGTTGTTACCACTACTAGTTCTTATAATTATTACGGTGAATGGGAGGTCTACCTTGATCACCAAGACTCATCAAATTCCCTCTACAAGTTGGTGAGTGTAGAGGTTTCACAGCAACAACCGCACCCTTCTAAGCTAAAATCCCAAACCAAAAGCGTATTCGGAAGATTACAAAAAGACCCTTTTACCATGCAGTAGAAGTAATCTCATGTCAATCAGAATTCTCTCCTTATGATATATTCCACGAACTGATCAAGGGTCTTGTTCATCCATTCATTACCATTCATGCATGGATTATAATAAGATGATAGAATAGAAGAGGTATAGTTAATAGGACTCACCTATATTATTTGTCCCCATCTTTTTACTCACCCCATTATTCATACGCGGATGGTGGGTCATTGAGCTGGACCCCTTAGTTCATGTCATGAACTGGAGAGACTCCGGACTGGTGAAGGTTGTTTTGGTAATCTAACTTAAGCACGTTCAAAAGCATTCTTTCTTTGTGAGCACTCTAAAGTTCTGCTCGACCCAACGCCAGGGACAACCGCCCAAGGCCCATGCTTGAGGAAATAGGACGCCAAAGTGCAATATCCAATATTGAACATATCTCACCTAATCGACCCAACACAACATATCTCCTATATATTTGAACCCCCAACATTCACGTACTGCCGTGCCAAACTTAAGAGCACATCTCACATTCCCTATCAATCTATCCAGCAACTAGCAAGTGATGGGTGCTGCTTTTCCTTCTCTAACATTCCCCATGGGAGCTTTTCTTGTTGCCTTGAGTATTTTTCTAGTGTTGCCAGAGTTTTCGGCAGGCATTACAAGGCATTTTAAGTTTGATGTACGTGATGTAGCTAGTTCCATTTGGAGATCAGTCATGAGTTATAGTTATGCTAAGCTAATACAGCATACTTCCGTGTTCTATTTCTCCATAATTGGTTTTGCAGATTAAGTTGCAGAACGTGACACGATTGTGTCACACAAGGAGCATGGTGACGGTGAACGGGCGATTCCCAGGGCCTAAGATCGTCGTAAGAGAAGGTGACCGGGTTGTTGTGAAGGTGGTCAACCATGTACAGAACAATATCACCATACATTGGTATGCATTGCATATGCTCGCATGAGTTAGAAATGATGACTTGTTATTTTGGCTTGCTTTGGTTTGATCGGGCTAATGAGTACTGAAATGGCCGGGCAGGCACGGTATCCGACAGTTTCGCAACGGTTGGGCCGACGGCCCAGCATACGTAACACAATGCCCAATCCAGACGGGCCAAAGCTATGTCTACGACTTCACGATAGTGGGCCAGAGAGGCACCCTTTGGTGGCACGCTCACCACTCCTGGCTGAGGGCCACAGTCTACGGACCCTTGGTCATCCTCCCCAAGCGTGGCGTCCTTACCCTTCCCAAACCTACAAAGAAGTTCCCATTCTCCTGGGTAACAAGTCCATCATATCAAAACCTGTTGATTAGATTTCTTCTTTTCTCATTTCTTTGCAAATTGACAACGTACGAGCTAACACTAAATACATTTTTGAAACTACAGGTGAATGGTTTAATGAAGACCCCGAGGCTGTCATTGCCCAGGCCCTTCAGACCGGGGCAGGCCCAAATGTTTCCGAAGCTTACACAATTAATGGTCTGCCCGGTCCCTTGTACAATTGTTCCGCTAAAGGTAATTTCTAAAGTCAGACTATAAGATAAAAATCAAACCCATCTCAATTCTCAGGCCATAAAAACCGGATTCTACGTCCAATGATAGATGAGACAAGATCAGGACGTAAGACATAGCCTATCATGGATGCATTAGATAAAGCTGATGAAAAAATACCACAGCAGCTGCAACCATGCATCTTAACATAGTTACTCAATCGATCAACTCAAAATGCTATTGTGGTAATTTTTTTTTCATTGGCTTTATCTATAATATGTATGGTAAACTAAGCCTATCTAAGAATTTCTCAGCATTCTGAGATATATATCCCTAAAATAATCGGTACCATCAATAAATAAAGAAGCAGACCAAGTTATGTACTACCAAGTTATCAATAAATTCATATTGGTAGTTAATTAACGTTAAGCATTTTGCGACTTCGACAGATACGTTCAAGCTAAATGTAAAGCCCGGAAAGAGGTACCTCCTCCGGCTGATCAACGCTGCACTCAACGACGACCTCTTCTTCAGCATCGCCAACCACTCCATGACCGTCGTGGAGACCGACGCCAGCTACGTCAAGCCCTTGCAAATGGACACCATCCTCATCGGCCCAGGCGAAACCACGAATATTCTCCTCCACACCAAGCCCGCCTCCCCAAATGCCACCTTCTTCATGCTTGCGAGGCCCTACAATACCGGTCTCGGCACCATCGACAACACCACCGTCGCTGGCCTCCTCGACTACGCTTCCACCTCCAACAAAAACCTTTTCCCGGTAGTACTCCTCAAACCAACCCTCCCAGCTATCAATGACACCGCCGCCGCTGCAAACTTTAGCACCAAATTGCGCAGCCTGGCCAGCGCGCAGTTTCCGGCCAACGTCCCCAAACCGTGGACCGGCGCTTCTACTTCACCGTCGGGCTCGGCACCAGCCCCTGCCCCAAGAACCAGACATGCCAAGGCCCAACGGGACCAAGTTCGCCGCGTCAGTCAACAACGTCTCTTTTGCGTTCCCATCCATGGCTCTCCTCCAGGCTCATTACATGGAGCAGTCCAAGGGGGTCTACACTACCGACTTCCCCAATAACCCTCCATTCCAGTTCAATTACACCGGGACTCCACCGAACAACACCTTCGTGACCAATGCGACCAAGGTGGTGGTGCTGCCTTTCAACACAAGTGTGGAGCTGGTCATGCAGGACACCAGCATCCAAGGGGCGGAGAGCCACCCGTTGCACCTCCACGGCAACAACTTCTACGTGGTGGGGCAAGGCTTTGGTAACTACGACCCAACGAAGGATCCTGCCAAGTTCAACCTCGTGGACCCGGTCGAGAGGAACACCGCCGGAGTGCCGTCCGGCGGATGGGCTGCCATCCGATTCCGAGCTGATAACCCTGGTAGGTCTGGATTTAATTAACCTTGACTTTTGAGGAAACTTTTGATTTTCAATCGTCGTGGCTATGCCAAAACCATTAGCTGATGATAGGTTGACCAATTACAAGTCAAGATTGACCGTTGACTTCTGCGTGCATGACAGGGGTGTGGCTCATGCACTGCCACTTCGACGTGCACCTGAGCTGGGGACTGAGGATGGCGTGGGTGGTGAACGATGGGCCGCTCCCTAGCCAGAAGCTACTACCTCCACCATCCGATCTTCCAAAGTGCTGATCATCGTGACCCCGGATCTGGTCAATTTTGGGGGTTTTATTATTGGAGTTCCTTCCTAGCTCTAATTTATTCCTTTTGGTCTGCCAAATGATCAGGCCTATACAAGGGGCTTGATTTGGGTTTGTTCTTTTTGTCGAGTCTTGATGAACAACATGTAGACGGTAACGCAGCACATCCTGCATGTGGTGTTTATGTTTGTTATGGTTTTGATTCTTTTGGGTGCTCGCCATCAATAAAATTAAGCTCAGTTCATGATCAGTTGTATATCCTGTCTCACATGGATCTGGTTCTTTTTATAAGTTCTCTCTCTTGATTCTTGGTTAGCCAATCTTTTAAAAGCCCACTGGGCATACACCATGCATTGTACTCTTGTAGTGGATGCATGTGGCGGAAACTTTAATTCGGACATGCTATGACATGCGTCATGTATCATGGCAATTATCTAATATCGAGTTATATATGCTAGGAAGTAACCGACAATCTAGACCAAATCTTGGTCACCCTCACCAATGCATCAGAAAATCTCCTAGCTAACCTTTGCTGTCGTATAAGAATATTTAAAATAACTTTTGTCGTGCGGTAGGATGGACGTCGAACCCGACAAAAAGCATCATTTAGTGGGCCTCGATCACGTCGTTTTATCTTTTTTTGGAAAAAGGAAGTACAGGAAACGGACACGAAGAAAAGAATCCACTTACCTTGGCTAGACTGCTCCCCTCGATAAGCAAATAAAGCAACAAAGCTTAAAACACTATGGATTGTTTACTAGCTAATTGCTTGGCATTTTGGCTGCGGGTGGTTTGTTGAATTAATTAATTGTAGTAACTTGGTAATATATCTTTTGGAGTTATTTATTACTACTATGATGTCTTTCTGAGTTTCGAAGTTTATTTGTGTAACATCTGAAAAAAAAAAAAAAAAAATTTAGATAGAAGAAAAGAAAGAAGAAAATAAAAATAAAAATAGAAATAAAAATAATACTCATCTCCGCATCTGGGCATCGCAAGAAAGGCATGGGAGGCGCAAGGTGATGGATTTTGACCTTCAGGGGCTCAGATCTAAGACCAACACAGGATCTTCAACTATGGTGGCAGCTAGGATTTCTGCTGAGATAAGAAGGAAGGAGGAATAGACCGGCAACATCTAGAGAGTTCTCTGCCCTATTTATCCAACCGGATAATAGGTAGAGGATCAGGTCAAAACCGATCCATTAGCTCGACCCATTAAGAAGCAACACAGATAAAAGCTGACCAATTTACATTTCATTTTTCAAGCATTTTATTTTCATTTCAGTCATTGAAACTGCATATAAATAGACTGTAACCGTGAGATATAGGATAATAGAATTGAATGGATAATTTTTCCTCCTAAAATTCTCTCTTCTCCCCCTCAGATCTATCTCTCGGATCACTTCACTTCTCTGAATACTCCTTCATTCTCTAATTTTCTCCCTCAGATCTACCTGAAACTCTTCCACAACTCTTAATCCAACCTCTCAGAATTCAAACCCATACCCTTCCCTTCACTCATTGGCCTAGATCGGCTCTAATCTGGGAACAGCAACTACAAAATACTTACTAGAGGACTATGGGATGTTACAATTTTGGTATCAGAGCTTGGATAGAGCCTTAAACCTGGGGCATGGAGTCCTGCTACAACCAATTACTTCTTCCAGTGGTACTGCAACAGATCAGATCAATAGAAAAAAATTACTGAAGATAGACAGCAGACCGACCAATCTAATCAAATAAGCTACTGATGCATTAGGTAATCCCTAAATTTTTGAATCTGCTTTCAGTAGAGATAGTGGTAACTGATAAGGAAATGTATCAAAGTCTCTTTGTAGTGATTACTGTTTCAATCAATTAGGAACAACAACCTGACCTCATTAAATCATCATCGACCACCTTGATTGAATTTACTGTTGCCAAGAGACTATAAAAATTTTCAACCAAGTAGTTTCAAAACAATGCAAAATAGAGATCAAAAATAGAAATCAATCCAAACACTATAATCAATTTAATTGGCGTGAAGTAGAAAAGATGAAGAAATGGCAGAAGGAACCAGATTGAAAGAAATCAGTGAAAATATCAAAATTTTAGAAGAAAAATACAAACACTCTCCAATAAATTCCACAGTTATATTGAAGACAAGTTACAGCAAGTAATAGGTGAATATAACACTAAAATAGGAGTGTTAGCAAGACAGTTGGATGAGATGCAGATAGAGAAAAACAGAGATATGAAGCTCTGCAAATAGAGGCAGCGAGGAGATATGAGATTATGATGCAGGAACAAAACTACAGGCATGAGCAGTTGCTGAAGCTAATTTTATCACAGCCATCAGTTTTCTAGCCCACTCCTTCATTCACTACAGACAACACCCCATTATCCATAAAAAATGGTAGAGTAAATACAATGGAGCAACCTAGCGCTAGTTCTTCAGCCATAGCAGTTGAGGATAGGGGCAAAGGGATACTGCCCGTGCCATACCATCATTTGGACAGACTGGGAGATATCCAGAATAAAGCCCAATTTTACTTACCTTACCAAAGCTAGAATTTCTCACTTTCAGTGGAGAAGAACCCAGAGAATGGAGTAATAAATATGAGCAATACTTCAAAATATATCAAATTTCTGTTACCCATTGGGTGAAAATAGCCACAATGCACTTCATGGGAAAGGCACACAGGTGGAAGGAAAGATACCTAATAGATAAACCAAACCTGAATTGAGAAGAGCTAGTAGAAGCAGTGAACAGAAGATTTGACAATGGCAGTATGAAGCAGCTGATCAAAAAATTTAATAAATTAGTACAAACAAGTAATGTTGAGAGATATCAAGAGAAAATTGAAGATATAAGAGCTAGAATGTTGCAATACAATCCAGTATTAACTGAAAGATACTTCATAGAGAGTTATATCAGTGGATTAAAGGAAGAGCTAATACCATACATTGATTTATCTTATCCGACAACACTGGAGGAAGTATATGAGCAAGCTAAATTACATAAACAGGCACTGCTTATGATGTGGAAAAGTAGCAAGATGAATCATAGAACAATCACTAGACAATCATCAGGCTATCATAATCCTAAATCTACAATACAAAGAGAGAGTATAAAATCACAATTTATCAAAAATTCAAATTTACCTCAAAAGGACAGTAAGCAGCAGTGGGAATAAAGAAGGGCTGTCAGACTTTATTTTAAATCTAGAGAGAAATATTACCCAGGCCATCAGTGTTCACAGAGAACAAATCATTCCATCAGTGCCACAATAAAAGCAGATGAGGTATTTGATGAACAATTATTGCATGAAGAAGAAGAAGAAGAGGAGGAGGAGATTATGATGGAGGAGAAAAAGAAAAAGAAATAGAAACTACTGTGTATGCCTTAGTGGGACAGAATCAGAATGAAACTATTAAAATACAAGGAGAGACTGGTAATAAAATAGTAATTATCTTAATTGATACTGGAAGCACTCATAGTTTCATTGATTATCAGGTGGTCAAGAAAGTGAAAGCTATTCTCACTCCAGCAACCCCATTAATAATAATAGTAGCAAATGGACATAAAGTTTTGAGCAAACTTAAATGTGTTAACTTCAAGTGGACTATGCAGGGAGAACAATATCAAGCCGATCTAAGAGTGATTAGATTGGATGAATCAAGTATAATCCTGAGAATAGATTGGTTGAGAGCCTATGGCAAGGTAACTTTTGATTACTAGGATAATGCGGTCACCTTCACTAAAGAGAAAAAATAAATGACACTAAAAGGTATTACAGAAGGATCTAAATTGAAGTTGACTAAGGCTAAACTCCAAATGATCACTGCCATACAATGGTATAAGTCCGGATTGAAGGGTAACTGCTGTGCTGTAGGACACCTGGTGAACTTTGAAGAGGATAAAGCCCAAGTAGAGATACCCACTTCAGTGAAGAAGGTGTTGGAACAGTATGCAGATGTGCTTCAAGAACCCAAAAGGTTGCCACCCAGCAGGCCAAAGGATCATAGCATACCACTGTTACCAGATACCAATCCTGTCAATATCAGACCTTACAGGTACACCTTTGAACAGAAGAATGAGATAGAAAGATAAATATAGAAAATGCTCAAGTCTACCATCATTCAACCTAGTACCAGTCTATATGCATCATCTGTACTTTAGTAAAAAGAAGATAATAGTTGGAGGTTTGTGTGGATTACAAATAGCTCAATAAGGCAACAGTGAAGGATAAATATCCTATTCCCTTAATAGATGATCTCTTGGATAAACTTGAAGGATCTCAGTACTTCTCTAAGATAGACCTGAGATCAGGATACCATCAAGTAAGAATAAACCCAGAAGATATACATAAGACAGCATTCAGAACTCACATAGGGCATTATGAGTTCTTGATTATGCCCTTTGGGTTAACCAATGCTCCTGCCACATTCCAAGCCATCATGAATGAGGTATTTTCTACTTACCTTAGAAATTTATGTTAATTTCTTTTGATGATATTCTTGTATACAGTCAGACTATAGAGGAGCATGTGGAACACCTCAAAGAGGTTCTGAATCTATTAAGGAAGAATCAGCTGTATGCCAAAAGGTCCAAATATTTTTTTGGACAGCAACAGGTGGAATACTTGTGTTGAGAATTGTGTCTCAAAGTCAATCGTCAGCTTGTTGACGGTTGTGCTTATCATTGTAATTGTATATGAATTATTGAATTAATAAATACTATTTAATTTTTTCATTACTATGTACATCTCATTTTGAACTCCTGTTATGTGATGAAGTCCTTAGGACTATTTGATTCGATATAGAAGGATATATCGTTTAGTCCTTAAATCGTAAGTTCATAACCGAATGGTATACTATTATTAGAACGATAGCTATATCAAGTATAGGTCGTTATGTGCCATGTACGTTGGTTGTCCTCTTAATCAAGGAGTGTGGAGATACTGACATGGTATGCAAGTTAGATGTAAGAGTACATCTCACTGAACGTGATCAATTGTTGAGCACTCTACTGTCAAGAGTAGCTCGCGAAAGATATGGGTATAAATATCCCTCTGACCTGAGATCATCACGGTGACTTGCAAGCAACTCACTATGCTTTGGTATCGGACTATCTGAATTTTCAATTCAGTGATGACAGATTTCTGGGTATAGTCAAATACTTGCAAAGTCAGTGTGTGAGTCAAGATAAAATTCATCCCTCTGAATAAGTAGGAATTAATGTATCAGTGTATTTCAATTCAGTAAAATCTTAGCTGGGATAATCTATGTGATAGATTTTAAAATTTGAAATACAATGTGGATGACCATATCAGGGTTGGCAGTTAAATCTTAGATTATCTTGAGCATTTGGATCAAAGGGATGAATTATATGGTAACCATATGCCAATAGGTTCTTGAATGATGCTTTGCAATCTTTCGATCTATTTGGACGTCGAGTATCATTGCTAGATAGTCACTTTGATTGGTATAGAAAGATTATTTTCATACTATCGGCTTAGGTTCGAACCTATGGGATCATACTCAAAAGATGTTTCTGACTGATCATATGGCTGATCAACGATTAAGAATCGTTTCAGGATAAAATAGTCAATTCGATTGATGATTAATCCTGTGCAAAAATTATAATAAATCAATTCGCTAATTATTGGTAAATTATAAGAAGATTGATTAGTAATTAGATTGCTAATTAACTTAATTTGATTGAGCATTGAGGTTTGGATCAAATCTAATTGAATTGGATTCAATTTGGTTTGATCTGATTAGGTTAT